>DWFO01001605.1:0-15404 GCA_018246595.1 Mimoniades nurscia nurscia | reverse complement strand
GATCAATGTGACCTCTGGAGAAACACACCCATCATATGCTTTCGTACTTCGAGCTCCACGTAAAGTATGCAGTTCCGATTTGTATTTTATAATTAACGGGGCCAGTTCCGCGTCAGACAACTAGACTGACATATTTTATGGAAATATAAGCGCAGGCCGCACGGGCAAACTTGGTGGTGAAAGCCGGTATTTATGTAATGTAATTATTTACTCTGTACATCACCATTATTATCAGCGTAGTGCAGGCCACTGCCGGACGTAGACCTTGGGGAGTTATACTCATAATAGGAGTTATAGGTACTTAGTTTACTCATTTTATTCGCCTCTGCGACACCCTGTACCTCGGCATGAGATTTCAGGAGTACTCAGCTTAATTAGAATAGCTTTTGACGTTGTTAAGTTCGTTCCTAATAATGTTCAGACAATACTATTAGATCTCATATCGCAAGGAAAATGTTAATAAACACCTTTCTATATTTTCTATATTCAATATGTTCTTTAATGAAATGTGATTGTTCAAACGGTCTGCACTACACCGTGCAGTGGACGCGTAGTTTAATTACATCTCCTGCTGGTGACGGGCTCCGCGCGCAAGTTGTTCGATTCTGTACCGACAGCCGTAAAAAGCGATCGCTTTCTTGCGGCTTTACTTCGAACTGGCGTAAAAAGTGGGCCGCTTCATAAAAACCAAAACCGCAATTGTAATCAACGTGCCAATTGCAAAGTCATAAAAAATCGCTCGGAAGCGCGTTCTTTCTTTCCAATCGTTCACGGTGGCGCCGGAACCGCTAGCTTTGTCCGAATTAATTTTTTAAGTTATTATTGGGTCAACGTACGGCTCGGGGCCGGCCGCCGTCGGCGAGGAATGCGTTCTATCACCCAGAGAATGTTTGTATTCCTCCCGAAAAAACCCAACGAGAAGCATCACATTTTTTGCACGAAATCGTTGCACTGCAGCGATCTCAAAAAAAATATGTATAACAGTAGTGTAACAGTAAAGAAAAAGTTGCGATGTTCGTTGTTGTTTATGTGGGTACAATTACTTTAAAAGTTTAGACAGCCGAAGACAAAATTGATGTGTACAAAACTAATATAATAATAAGATTCTTTCGTTGTTTTTGTTAGACACGAAGGAGCGTGCGTTCGTTGCACTCCATCGGTAAATCGGACCGGGTAAATACCGCACCGTGAGCAACCACGAACCACGAGCCGCCACCTGCCGTGCTCGTGCGGATATTTTGTTCAACTGTTAGTAGCGATTGGCAAATGCTACACATTTTTCGTTTTAATTACATTTTGCTGACTTGTTGTTTATAATGGAGTCTTAACATAAGAAATTAACTAGACATAATAGTATAATGGTTACAAGCGAAGCAAATTTATTTTTAATAATACCTAGGTACTTGTATTTTCGTATTCGTTTTTTTTTAAGGAAAATGTCGATTTTAATTATTAGTATAGTATAAGTATAGTATAGTATAAGGTTTATTTTAATTATTAAAACAAATTTGTCGATACAATTTTTTGTACTCAAGTTTATTACAGAAATAAATAAAACCCCGGTTGATTATTACTTTAAAAAAGTTCTGAAAGATACCGGCAGCCATTTTTTAAATTTTTAAAGCGGCGGGAAAATACGAAAGACTGTATGGCATCTCCTGGTTTGATGTAATTAAAGTGTGGTGAAAAAGTTAAGCGTCATATAGGTAATTGTAGATAAAATACTTATAAATTTGCTTACATTTGTGCAGCACTAGCGATCATTTATGCTGCTTGCATCGATCCTCATGCAGTTTCCTGACTACATATGATACCCTTTATTTATAGACATACATGGCGCGCACATCTTGACACTTAGTCGGAGGCTGTTCGCAAAGCTGTAGGATCCAACATAATAATTATGCTTTCTGACGGGGAAGTACTCCTCACTCGCTTATGTTCTGTCAGTACATAGCTCCAAAACAAGCAAACTGTTTTCCTGTCACTGTGGGGATGTCCTCACTTGTAAAGGAACCCCCCCAGACCTCTAACGCTTCCGCCATATACGTTACCCTAACATCTTCCATAATTGTATTTAAAATGTCTGTGATGAGGGCACGCGTACTCTAGCAGAATACCATTAATACCAGGAGAGCCAAACTTTCTGTCGTGTATGCATCTGAACAACCGAACGAAATCGATAAGGGCTGCCTGCATCCATGAGCCGTGATTAAATTTAGAAATAATTAATAGAATAATTTAATATCAGATTTTTTTGATTTACATTTTCTAGTAGTGGTTCTCAGTCTGGATATGTGCCCGATGCATGGCAATAGGCTCATCACCTATTCCATCGTGGGACTTAAAAGTAGTTACAGGGATTAAAGGGATTACAGGCGTGACGTCACTTTTTTAAATGAATAAGCCGCGGGCAGGGTGCGATGGCGCTCTTTGGGGAAGCCTATGTCCAGCAGTGGACTGAGATAGGTGATGATGATGATGGTGATGATGGTGATGATGATGATGGTGACGATGAAACAGGTAGCTGGGTAATTGGATGGCAAGTAGTCAATGATGCCCACGAGTCTTTGACATATACGTTTCCATGGATGTTGTAAAAATGTCGCCAATGCTTGCCCAATGTTGAAGGAAGTTTGCTATGAGCCTTTCTTAAAGAGGCTCATGTTGTAGTGATAACAGCAAACACAACGGCTTTGGACATTCCTAACAATGGTCTAAGATACATAGCTGATTTCATAATTCAGCTTCACATAATCAGTCAGTCGAATGCCTTAATACGACGGCTGATCAGTAAATGACTTATAGAACAATCTGTATCTTTTAAAAAGAGCATGAGTTAAATAATAATTTATCTAACAGTTAAAATATAATAGGTGTTTTGTACTAATGCAGATCAAAACTAAGGCTTAGATTACGCTGTCGGCTATTTTGCATATGCTAATTTGCAATGCATTGTGTAGCGTTCATCAAGAGTCATCACTCATCATTTGTGTTGTCAAATTTAACTGTACATTTGACGATGAGCAACTACGGGAGTAAATTAACACATACTCTTACAATAGGCTTGTAAAAAAATAAACCGGGGAAACTTATGATAAAAAAAGTATAGTCATAATAATGTATAGTAAAAATTGTTTAAATACGATTTTATTTGGCCATATTTATTTTTGTTATTTTTTATTCATTCTTATTAAAGAAAAAAACTTAATATTTTTGAAAACTACGTGTGCTATAGTAAAGCATTAAAATGTAAGTTCAGATTATTTTTGACAACTTTATTAATTTATTTTACTTTACATTTACGTTACATAAAACTCTCCTTAAACATATTGTTTGATAAGGCCATTTTAAAATTCATATTAGTTAATTTGCTTCCCGATATCTTTACATATATACAGAAGTGGTACAACTTATTTATCGCTTAAATTATAAACTCTATGCGCACTCTATTACTGTTAGCGCTCTCGTCTGAAAAGATATTAACGTATGCATTATGTAAAAAGCTGGCCCCGAATAAAACCACAAAACATATCTAACTCAATCACGAGGCAGCTCTACAATTTACCACATTATTTACATTTCACTTTTAACCGCCAGTTTATATTGAACTGTATTGTAATTGCTTACGAAATATGAAGTTTCCGTGTTGTCGCCGTTGCCGATATTTAATTGAATACATATGTGTATTAAATACACATATGTGTGTATTCAATTAATGTAATTAGTGGAAACTTTGCTGATTTATGTACATCTGTTACTGAACTTTGTAGTCTGTACAACTTTTATTGTATGTTTCCCAAATATAGATAAATAAATAAATAAATATACAATGAACAAATAATAATTCTTGAATGATCTTATCTTACACTATATGTTCGTTGATATTTAATATTTAAGTTGTAAATGAGTAAAAATATATTATGGAATGTCCAAAAACATTGTATACAGTATGTTCATGAAAATTTCAATAATTTTTAATGTTCCTACTATTTGTTGATAGCCAATAAATTATACATACATATGTCCTTCTCATTGGATATGAAGCTTTGACCCATCTGCGTATCACAAGTGTCCTTAACTGAGTACAGATGTTGAAACCGTTCATAGAATTAAATTTTCTATTAATAATAAATTCAAAGTTAAATGAAAATATTTGTAATTAACAATAATAAAACTATGGACATCACAGCCGTATGCGAAAGTTTACGAGGTGCGCCTAGAATGCGTTTTCGTTCTAAGGGGTGTTTCTAAAATATTGTTTTTTAGTATTGATGCGACTAATATAATTACAGTAAGATCTTGTTGTTCTGGAATTCGTCACAAAACACGAGTATCTCAAATTGCATGTTTAGAACTTACCATTTTTATAACTTTTATTTTTACCAACTTTTTATGTACCCTGCCGCTGCTTTTCTCTCCGTGCTTAATTCGAACTAAATCGAATTCGAGTTAAAGCCAATTTTATCACTCTACCCTAAGACATATGGAGACGCAAATTTGAAAGCCACGCAAACATCGTTATAAGACTGCTTTGAAAGCCTCCGACAATATTAAACGAGTGTTATTAACGATAGTCAAGTAATTCGTCTTCTTAAGATGCTTTCGTAGTAAGGCTTTTGATTATTTGACAATTTGTCGTTGCCATCAACCCTTTTACTATTCACCTGTTAGTATCAGGTATCTTTTCAGTATGAAATTGATCAGAAATACAGCGTGCGGGTTAACAATTACTGATCTGTGGACTACACGTACCTAAGACAACATTGCGTACAGTAGTGATAAAAATAATTAATATATTCATTATGATTTCAAATTTTAAGCCATTTCTATTTACCTTTTGGTTCATTGCAATATGTACATCTGCCTCTTCGACTTAATATATGTACATACTGTTATATTATTTAACCCCATAAAATACTAGTTTAAAAAAGATAATGCGTTTTTAAAAATCTTAGTTATCTTCATACAAATCTAGAATCGACTAACATCAGTTTTTGCTTAAAAATTAAAACTCATTTAAAATAACTCAAAAATTCTAATATAAACATATGTAATTGTCTTAATTAAGATAAACGTCGACCAAAATATGCATTAGAAATTGTCTAGGATTTTTGTTTTTTCGGCGTGGTTCTGCTTATACTGGCCGTGGCGTGTACTCCACATAGTGGAGCGCATTTGAGAAAAACCACTCTATGTAATGATATGCATTAGACGTCCGCGTATTAATCTTCCAAATACTACGTTATTACTGGACAGAGATGGATATAACAAAAAATGAGGAATGAGGTCAGTAACTGGACCGAGTGTACAGTAGCACGCGATGCTCTAAACATGCGTACGGCCGCTGGACTTATTGTACTTCAACGTTTACGGGTACTTAATATCATTCAGTACAGGCTATTGCTAATATTGTCTTTCCTGTTTCCTTTGCTCATTTTATTTTTCATTATATTACCTTATGACTTCGCCAAATTTTTTTTTTCACTTTATTTTCGGAAAAATAGATTTAACAGCATTTCCCATATAATCGTTATCATTTTTTATTGCTCCTATTTATTCTCGATTAATAATTTATGGAAAAATACGAATGTTTTTATATATAACATAACAATAACATTGTACTACAGAAATTGTATGTTAAATGTACAAACGTAGATTAGAATTAGTTGGTAAATTCCAGAATGTTCTTCCGACTTCTTAGCGCGCGTGCATGCGGTGTACTCGACGTGTGTCAACAGTCTCTATCAAATCATGGGCAATGCGACACGATTGCCTTTAGTGTGGACACGCCTTAATTTCCAAGCGAAAATGTATTCTATAATAACATAAATACATTGTACAATTTAAAAATATAATTTATAACTGTTTTCATTGAATAATCAATAAAACCGTACCCTGAAACTAAAAGTTGTGAGACCAAATAAAGCAAGTTTTATGTTTGACTGAGAATTAAACGGCTAGACTCACGTGTGTTTTTCGGGGTGGCCCGACTAGTTTCGGACCTGTACGAGGCCCTTCCTCACCAGCGCCCGCCGGTTGCAGCGAGGTCGCGGCGGAGACTCGGCCGAGTTAAGCTATTTAAGCTAGCCGTTTAATTCTCAGTCATGTGTAACACTCACGAAAAATTTAACAATAAAATAGTTTTATGTTATGTTTCTTTCTATAGTGCGCCGTAAAGTATATGTTTGTTATATTTATTTCCTCTTTTTGTAATAGCATCAATTATATACATCATCAGATTACAAAATCTCAGTAATGTTTAAAGAATTAAACATTAATTTCAGTTACAATCCAACTAAACCACCTATCGTTTTATTAATTAATAAGAAACATAAACGTTTTTACATTAAATTTCCTTAAAAATAAAAAAAAAATAAAAAATTTAGAGTATTGTTACGAAGTGCGCATCCACATGACGCTAATGTCGGCGAGTAGCGCGGGATGTAATTACGTCGGTAGTGGGTTCCAAAAAGTGCTATTACTCTCGCCGCTCAATTAGCCAGAGTCAGCTAGTTAAGCAACTAGCGTTCCTAATCAGTGCTTGTATCATTACTGTTATAATCAACATCAGCCTCTTTAAGTTCACCGCTGGTCGTGGGCCTCACCTGACTGGTTTTTGCCCATTTTCCCCTCGCTGGGCATCGTACAGCGTGGCTCTCGCATGGTCTTTGCTCGAACGCGACCAGCGCATTTAGCCAGGCCTAGGTAGGTCGCACTATATTGCGAACATCCGCCTCCAACACCTTGGTATCCCGGCATGGGATGTTCTCTTACTGCGTCCCGAGACGAATTATTATATTGATCTTAAGTGATTCTTGAATATCTACATATATACTTAATTAAATTATGTATTATATACCCGTTTAACTCATGTGTATCATTTTGGAAGACGATCAGATCTGTAGCCATCCGACCTCCTTTTCTTTGAGCTTCCGCAGATCGCTGGGACGTCGCGGCGGAGAATTCTTACAGATGCTTGTGTTAAACTGGCATATACAATAATGTAATAATCTTTCACTGCCTCGTCGGTCATGTTGGTTGCAAGTGCGACTGCCGAACGGAAGGTCCTGGGTTCGATTCCCGGGTCAAGCACTACAAAAATTTTATAATTTAGATTTTCTAGTAGTGGCTCGTAGTCTGGATATGTGCCCGGTATATGGCAATAGACTCACCACCTATTCCATCGTGGAACTTAAAAGTAACTGGCGAAAAGTGGGAGTGTTCAACATTCCTCTGCCTACCTCTGCGGGGATTACAGGCGTGACGTTACTTTTTTTTAATTAATATTTTTTATAGTTACAATACAACATACTCTGCAATCTGATCATTGTACATAAACATGTGGAATTCAATCACAAAGCTTTACTTCAGCTGTAGCACAAACGCGTAATACCACTAATTACTAATTTGTATGGAATGTCTCAAGAGCATATCAATGCAACTTAAGCAGTGTCGGTCAGCTGCATAAAGTAGTGCAATATCGGCGCATGCTCCAGCCCTAAACTTCCTACCTCTTCGAGGATTACAGGCGTGATGTTACGATTGTGCGATATTTATTGACAAAAACAAACGTGATTGTCATCCACAACATTAATTAAATTAGTCAGCCATTAAAACATTGACGCGAGTACCCTAAATCAAGTCTAAAGGTCAGACCGAGGCGAAGATATAAAACTAATCACTAGTCTTTTTCTTTTATATTTATAACATACCGGACCATGTCCATGTATGTAATGACACTGTTAGTAAGAAGACGACAGGATCGCTGCGCCGGACAACGTTATATAGTTGCAACTCTGATCGACATATCCGATCAAAGCAACAATGTTGATCAACCATCAAGATCTTTTAATGTATGTTGACACATTAACTATTTTTAATGAGCGTTTAGTTTTAATGGGTGCACGATGCATGTCGCAGTGTTGTTTTAGTTCACGCATCAATAAACTAACAAGATCTCTTCGTCCTCTCAATATGCTATCCGTAGTTTTATAACAAGCTAGTGTGATCGCGCACGTCACAAAGTAAACTTGTTTACAATTGATAACCTTTATACTATAAAGTGGTACAAAACGGGAAATGTTTAAGCGTTAACAAATGTAAAGTAAAGTAACATCACGCCTGTAATTTCCGAAGAGGTAGGCAGAGGAGTGTAGTTAGTACGCCAATAGTTGATAAGCCAAAGTTAATATTCGAAAATACTGTTTTCCATTTATAACCAATTCTGTTACTATTACTGTATCCTATTGTAAATTTCACACAAAAATCATCCCTACGCCAGAGGTGCACTTTGCGTAAATAAATGCGTAATAAATTTGCATATAAAGCAATTCACACTGTAATACAAAATACATTTGCAGATTCTATGACCCTCTCGACATATCCCATGGATGTAATTAACTTAGTCTCAAGTTGTACTTGCTCGGCTCAGTGAGCTATTGATAGTTGGATTCGTCCGTAGAAACTAAGAGTGGTCGGCGCAAGGACGCCCGGTTCCCGCCCCGCGCCGCACCCTTGCGCCCCGGCGCAAGTGGGGGAAAATGGCGGGAAAGTCCACAACGAAAATATGACAGTAGAATCTAAGATTACATAAACAATCTTTAAAATACGTTCATTATTTTTAACTCAGTGGGCTTTGTTTTTTTACAGAAATCAAAACTGTTAAGATAACGTATTTTCACAGCTGTAAGGACTGAAGAGATTGGCAGAAGAGTACAGTACAAGCCCATGTTTCATCAGTTACGTTTTCGTCTTATCATGGAATAGGTGATGAGCCTATTTCATGCTGATCAATACACCCTTTTACACGGCCATCTGAGCTCAGACTGGAAAATGCGTCTAATAAGGGAACCAGGTAGATGACGAAGTGTCTCATGAATGCTTGTGCAGATGAATAGTGTATTTTATGTAAATGAGTAAATAGTTGTTTCTAGGTGTCGGACAGAGATTGAAATCACGCATCCCCGCATGGCGTTCCAAGACACTAAATTCTAAGTCAGTAGGTCAGCTATGACCACATATGTGTAACGAATTAGCTTAAAGATCATTGGATAAAAGTTATAAAACGGGTAGGTAATAATTGCTCATTCTAGATATCCCACGTAATCAACATTAAAAAACAATAAATGCGTGAAAAGTCACATAAACAATTAACATATTAAAACTAATAAATGTGTTGAAAACATTAGATAAATTATACTTAAACATCATAAAAAAATTACCAGCCGTGCTAAATTTAACAGCCAGATACATATCCTGCAAATATTACTGATTGGAAAAATAGATGTTACTTATTCGCGGATTATTTACGGATTCTACCTTTCGCGGATGTCCGAAACTTTTTTTGCGAGCGTAGATATATGTATTTTGCTGGTTTTCGTCCGAGCTCTGTGATTATGCGCTACCATGACGCATTAGCGGAGTGCATTCGCTGGATGGTGTGGAATTTCGAGCTGCAGCGCAAAATATACGCCGTGGGGGTATGCGAGCAAGTGGTCTAAATGGAAAGTAACAGTACTTCAAGTATACACACACTGCTAAGATTAAATATAACTCTCTATAATGGTGAAAGAAACATCGTGACGAAATCTGCACACCGTCGATTTATGTAAAAAATATCTATAACGTGCGTGAAGTCTGCCAATCCGTACTTGGCCAGCGTGGCAGAATGTGGTCTTAAACCTCTGGTTCTTTCAGGAGGCACGAGACCGAAGAACAACAAAGATGAAGATTATGATGACAGTGATTTATTTAAAACGTACCCTTGGTATACTATAGTACCATGTGTAGTGAAAATAAATTCTTGAAGCGTGCAACACTGAAATCAATGTTTCATACCATTTAGCTTAACGATGACTGTTCAATTTTCTCTTAATAAAAGGCGGAACCTAAAGTCTGTGATGACATAGTGCAAAGTCTACTGCTGAGCAAAGGCCTTCTTTGAGGGATTTGCGTCTGTCTTCTGTCTGAATCCCCACGCTGGGCATGCGGGCATGAGTCGGGGATCACATGTCAGTGAACAATATAATGAAAATATTTTTGCACAGAGACACAAATATGTTGTTGCAAGCGTATCCGTAACTTAAGGTTCTACAGTCTTATGCTAGAACTTCCATGTTTTGGTTAATGATAATGACCGGAAAATTGCAAGGGTTGGTAGCAGAACTTTATGTGAAACAAGCATTGCATAGTGGAACTCTACATTGGCTGGCCTGGTGGTTAAAACAAAAGCATCTATGTATGTATATATTTATACATATTTGTGTGTGTAGTTTATCAGCTATCTGGTTGCCATATCACAAGGTCTCTTGGCGCTTACTTTGGGATTATATAGCCATGTATTTCCATGTTCCAATATATTATATTCGTACGAACCCGCTGTCGCTTATCATTTACGCCGTTATGTTTTGAGTTAAGTGTGATTTGTAAGACGTAGAGTGCTTTCTTTAAGATATTTCTTTTGCCTTTGTTCGTCACACGCTACATACAATTGGTAAAAACTTGCAATTATATCTATTCGCTGATTAAATATAATACATAGTTACATATATTACCCATCTTTGTCTGTTTTTGCTGCTGTCTCTGTTGTCAAACGAGTTTTGTTGCATCTCCATATAAATTTAACAAGGTTTAATTATTCTTATACTTGCATTTAAGCGTTTGACTGTTTCGTTGGTCGAGGGTCTGCTAGCGCGACTGTTGATCGAGCAGTCCCGGGTTCCATTCTCGGCTAACAGTGGCATGAAGTCTGATGGATGGTGGATGGTGGATGGTAAAACGCTCACCCCCTATTCCACAGTGGGACGTAATCGTATTTGGTAAAACGTGGGACTGTACTACACTCTATGGTTTACCTCTACGAATAATACGGTCGCGATGTTACGTTTACACTTTTAATTAACATTGTACTTTTAGTTAATTGTCAAACAAATTTTTTTGTACATAATTGGATATTCAAATTGTATTGGATATTCAAATAAACTTGTCATATGATTTTTTTAGAGTATTTTAAATTTAATTACTTCTATGTAATTTTAGAGTGTATATGCAGTTTATTTAATTAAAAACCAAATTACCATGAAAATATATAAAATGATTTATCATGTTATTCTTTATCTGGTTATTAAATCGCATAAAATACATATACATATACAAACATTGAAATAATGAAAATATTATAGATACATTATTCAGATTAATTAATGATATTTGTTTTACACTTACGACTCCTACGAGTGGCATCACCTTACAACTAAGACAATTAAAGTTAATTTAAATTGCAATTGTGTTGTATACGTATTATCTCGACAAAAGTCTGTTATTAGACGTGTATATTTCAAAAATGGTAATTATGTTGGTCGTAAATTACATGCAGAATAATTAAACGTCCTTGTAAACACTAATAAAATTTGATTAGATGACTAAAAATAGATAATTTAGAGGATATTAATGCAAATCTTTTACAGTATCTTTTTCTTAGCTCTCATTCAACTGCTTAAGGACCAAGAGTCATCTATCTTCGTCACCAGCCAGACGCACCGTGCATTAGCCAGACATTTGCAGCGTCATACCGAAAACTCTATCCATCTCCTTCCTTTATATCCACATAGTTCAAGCTGTCGCGTTCCATCCCTGTCTGTGTTCGGAATGATTCAGCTTTTGATTAAACTCGAAAGAATGCATGTAGGATGTGGGCTAATGTAAATTAAGTCGTAGTGAACTGTGATAGGCTCGCTTTTCGTTCGATGCGTGTATAACAGAATTGAATTTCCGAAGCAAGTGTTAATAGGAGTGCAACAATCTTTTTCTCAGTGCTCCCTGCAATATCAGAAATTGGACGGTGTTATTCATTACTTCAGCGGTCTGATTAAGCGATTATGTCGTGTTGTTCCACGATTGCGGTCGGATTGTTTGTATTAAATGTTCTACTTAATTTGTTAAGTTTAACCGAGTTTTACTTTTGCTCGCCGATGGAACTTCGCTTCGTTTTCTCTGTTTCATGTTTTGTTTATTTCATTGTGCGCTATTATCATATTGAATTGAATAGCACGTGGATTTCTTTACAACTACGTGTTTAATTTTGTCCTGTTGTAGTTAGTAATTACGCCAAATAAAACAACATGTCACTTTTAAATAGTCATCTTGAATAGAAGGATTTGTTTATGTGTATTTTGAATCGATTGATGATTTATAAAATTTTAAATAAGGAAAAAATGAACCGCTAGCTGCGTCTGTATTTTTTCCTTTACGTGGGTATTAAACAAGAGAAACTAGATAGTTTTCATTGCTATACATTTTCAATATACTAAAAACTTAGGTATCGGACGGGTAAGTATAATGGTAGTGAGTAACAAACGTTCAGGGGAGCAATCCATCTCCTTCAGAGCGACGCGGGAGTGCATCGGGGTGTGTGTCTTCACTTACAGCGGATACTAACACATTTATTATCTGCATAAAGGAAATTAACATTTTCCTTTATCGCATTTCCAATAAAGCATCAGGATTAATAAATTTATAGACTAGATATGTCATATGAGCATGATGCATGCGAATTTATATGATGCTGCCCATGTGCTGCTTCCGCTATGAAATTAACGAAGATTGAAAAAAAATTAAATTATATTAGCATGCAAAAAATATTTTATTTTAAAAACTGTGATTATTATTACATAATATACGTCAAAATTATTGATCACTGAAAATTTTAAATTTCTTTATATACATACTTGAGACAGAATTTAGTCTTATTATTTTCCTTACCTTGAGTTTGAATAACTATCAACCAAAAGAATTGTATTTCAATAGTTTTTTTATCGCTTCAACTGCGACCATTCCCCGCATAGAATGATGCATTAATCCCTGTTCCCGGACGCAGCCTTAATATATGGTCGCGGGTTCGACCGCCGACTCTAAACTTGAACTTGGATCATTATTATTATCTACGCCACCGCACTGATTACTATTCATCCTCTCTGGACACGGATTGACTTGGAAATTAGTGTTCACGAAGTTCAATATAGGAACGATGTCGTAGACACTAGCCGTCTGAGCGGAGATGGGTAGATCTTACGTAGTCAATTTCTAGAAGCTGGCGGTGATGAATACGAAGAACTGATGAACGAGCGCTATAACATGTTGTGGGATAGGCTTATGTCCAACAGTGGGCGGGAATACGCTGATAAAGATGACGTACACGTTGTTTGATCTAAAAGGTATGTATTAATAAATTGCGACTGGCTCTTTAGTACAGTGATTTGTGATTATAAGGTTATGGGTAAGATATTTTATAAGGTGTGTATTTAAAATGTGTTCATAGTAGTTTATGAGCTGTTTACCGCAACACATACGTTGCCTAGTCTGATATTCGATGGCGTTTTAGTTGCCATGAGTTATTATTATTATTATTATTTATTGTAATCTTTTCTAAATTGGACTGGATTTAGAAGGCAATAAAAAAAATTGAGCTACATTTTGCAAGTACACTTTGCTAGCTCTGCTTTTTATTAATGCTTCTCCTAAGTGTATCCAATATTTGTTGATCCCAGTAAGTACTAGCTGGTAACGCTCGATATTTTTTTACAGTAACATTAAAGGCACAAAAGTAAAAATTTTCAACACACAACTACTCGTAGTTCGGTAACTCACACCCTCTTCAGTATACAACGCAACCACTTGGTACTGTATGGATGGTGGTTAATATAGTACATTATATATACCTACGAATTATCAAAAGGTTTAATTTCAATGTCACAATGTTTACATCGCGTAACGACAGCTGAATGCAATACATGAATATTTATGAAGCACTGCATTAAACAATATCGTGTCGAGTCGACTTGCATCGCGCGACCTTAGCGCGTCCTTCCTAAATCCTTTGCTCTTTCGTAGATCCTGATGAATATTGATTGCGGAGTACCACGTGTCGCTTGAACTTGACGCCACTTGTCACTATGCTTTGTTTATTCAAATCCAAGCATTGTAATATGTTACTTCTGCTAGGTACTCCATTGGTTTAGTGGTTAGTGACGTTGATTACTCACTTAGGTGTGGGTTTGATTCTCAAGTTTAACAAATATTTGCCGCGATGACGAGTACTAGCTCTCGTTAAATTATCTACGTAACTATGCATCTAACATTTTCTTATAACACCAAATTTTTATTTACTGTGTTCACGTTAGCGAAGTTCAAAGTTTACGCAACTTGGATTTTTAAATGCTAGGGCATTTGATGACCTCACCACTAGTCAAATTATGGACGATATTCATTTTTCTATCTGCAAAATAAAAACAAGATATTATTATTCAATTTCATAAATCGTTATTGTATTTATAAATTGTTTGTTTGCATTTAGACTGCCTCGTTGGTCGTGTTGGTTGCAAGTGCGATTGCCGAACGGGAGGTCCTGGGTTCGATTCCCGAGTCGGGCACTACTAAATTTTCTAATTTAGCTTTTCTAGTAGTGGCTCGGAGTCTGGATAAGTGTCCGGTGTATGGCAATAGGCTCACCACCTATTCTATCGTGGGACTTAAAAGTAACTGGTGAAAAGTGGGAGTGTTCTACATTCTTGTGCCTACCTCTTCGGGGATTACAGGCGTGACGTTACTTTTTTTGTTTGCATTTATAAATTGGTCTTTGCATACATATCTTCACGCCAGTTCCCGTGCGGGGTAGGCAGAGAGCACAGAGTGCCAAACATCTCTATTCTTACACACCTGTCGTGCTCGTCCACATTCATCACTCTCTTCATACATGCACGCCGGTTTCGGTTTAGTCTTTAAATATTTCGAATGTGTTATATTATGGGGTCCCACTCCACGGAAGAGGCCTATCTCCAACAGTTGTGTTTGGAGACACAATGTTAATGCTAGGATGGCCGTCATCGAGAAACATTTTCGTGTATGTTGCTGACGAATTTGGAAAGTAACAATGTTCACGATGACAAGTGCACAAGTAGATGCGTTTAACACGACATTTGTTAAATAAAGATGCTAATGATAGCAGACTGTTTTCAAAGTAAAACAATAGACTGAAAGTAATTTCACGCCTTTAATCCCCGAAGAGGCAGGCAGAGGAATGTAGAACATTCCCACGTTTCACTAGTTACTTTTTAGTCCCACGATGGAATAGGTGGTGAGCCTACAATAGACTGTACGTTTAATTTGAAGTTTGGTTTGTGGCAATAGGCTCGCCACCTGTTTTATAGTGGGAAGTAAACATAATCGTAACATCACGTCTGTAATCCACGTAGAACACTCCCACGTTTCACCAGTTACGTTTACGTCCCACTATGGAATAGGTGGAGAGCCTATTGCCATACACTGGACACAAATGCAAACTCCGAGCCGCTACTTGTAATTTGGACTACTATTTATAAATTAGCACTAAAAAAGCTACGTTAAAATTA
>DWFO01001604.1:0-15405 GCA_018246595.1 Mimoniades nurscia nurscia | reverse complement strand
ATCATAACCAAATCTCTTCATATATTACAAATCAAGGTAATTTTAACTCTACCAACTCCCAATAACTCTAGCACCCACAGATTGGCGCATTTGGCATATTGTGTAGTTGGCATCATTTATGAATGGAGCTAATGACAATCGGCCCCCAATTGTCGCTATGAACTCTGATCTTGGCAGCCATATGGCGAGTTGCACTAGATTCAAGATCTAAATAAGCAGTAAGCAAGCAGAGGACTGTTACAGAAATTGAAACATTCTCATCTTTAATAATATAACCTTTCGGGTGTTCCAAATTTGGTAGAGACGGATATTACATTAATTTTTTTTAAAGCGTGAAAAATTTATAAGTATACAAATTTCCATGTAGAAAACCATGCAGTTTAGAACTAGCGGCACATAATATTACATTATATTTGCAAGCACATAATATCATTTTTGTAGGCAACATTTTCAGGAAAATAGAACTAGAATCCCTAATTCCCATCTGCAATACACTGCAAGCTTGTCTGCGACGTCACAGATATCTTTATGCACCACGAGTTGTGACATTATAATATTATGCCTAGGGATTTCCTGCTGTGTTCAACCATTGCAGAATACTTTTCATGCAAATGTAGAGTATTTTTCCTCTATTAAAACTCATGGCCAAAGCATGACCACCCAAAAGTTGAAATAAAATGCATATCAAAGATAAATTTTGAAATTGCTAGGAGGAGTATTGCTACTGTGTCTGAGTATAAAATTGAGTATACAAGAATGTATGTCCAATTTATATGTCTGAGCTGATCATAGTCGTTATCAGTTTATTTACATCCAATGCTGGATATTGATATTTGTCACTGTTATGTTCGTCTGTTTTACTGTGTTTTATTTTGCTGTGTGATATATGTATATATTTTTTACCTTTTGATGGTCCTTACGTTTCGCATAAAATAAAAAATGGAATCCAACGGTCAACCGGTCAATCCGGAATACCAAATGCGGGCAACTTTTTTTAAATAAAATGTTTCCGATTAAGGCGCGCGTGTATCGAGAGACTGATGTATGTATGTATGTACGTAAAATAATTATATTAGGTGTATACGGAAGAGACATTTCGTGCCCGGTGCTCTCTGCTTACCTCATAAGGGACGTAGCGTGATGGCGTAATGTTAAAAAAAGATTGTTATCAACTATTCATCTTTCCACTATTCAATATTTATGTCTTCTTAGAATAAGAAGAGTTAAAATGATCTTGGAGGCGTGTGGAGCCTGCATTACGTTAATATGGTAGTCTACAAGTTTAATTCTTGAAAATAAATTTAAAATAGTAATCTATATAATATTGAGTGCGCTTCGTCTAAAACTAGCGGTACTCGATTAAAGAAACAGAATGACGAAGAGAAAAGTAATTGTAAATGGGACGTCAGCTTAGCATAATTTGTTTGTTAGAAGGTATTGGTTTTAACAATGAATTTCAGAGTTATATCATTTGCAGTAATGATAAATAATAGCTCGATAAATTGACTACCTCGTTGATCTAGTGATTACAAACGACACTGTTGGTCAAGAAGTTTTTGATTCAATCCTCGAGTCGGGCAAACTACTATTGGATATTTATAACTTGAATATCTTACGAGCTGGATTTGTGCCCGGTGTAACAAAATAATCTCACCCACTATTCCATTATGGCACCTACACCTCTGCCTACCCCTTTGGTGAAATATAGGCATGATAATATAATATATAAGAACTCAATTAAGTATGTACAGAATGTGATGTATAAAATTAATTGAGTGTTTTTTATAAGGACCTATATGAAACCAACGAGTCGTTATTTCATGGATTCGACTCAAAAAGCTTGAACGTAATGTCAGTCTTAATGAAAATTGTTTCGGTATTTATTTGATCAAGTTATATAAATGTTTATGTAATGTTTTTACACAACGACAATGACAGCAAACAAACAGTAACTTCCTAATTCTTCCCAAAAGTCGTATTAATTGTAAGTTGTGCTATGTTTTTCTGTAGACATTCCTATTAAGATCCAACTTTTACGAGACATTGTAATTGCGTCCGTAAGGCCGCGGCTGGTATATCCTCCTTGTTCTTAAATACAATTGCAGATGTTTTTCCTTAATAGTAAACCATTATTATATCGGCATTGATAGTAAACTATTATATCGGCGTTGATATTAAAACCGTTTTCTTTGTCTATGAATGTCGATTAAAAATATAATAATATGGCTGTTTTGTTATACTCAAAAAGTACTTTGTGGTGATTCATTATTTATAAATGTCATAAACTTATAATTTTAGATAAAGATACTCTTAACAAATAACTGTACTAAAGCCTCATTGCTTTACAGCTAGATATAAAATAGATATAAAAAATTATCCGTATGCCAATGATTCAGGCTTGAATTACAGATCAGTATGATTGTGAATAATTTGTCAAATAGTTGATGTAATAATAAAATGAAGGTTTATTAATAGAAATGAAAGCGTTTTGTACTACTAAAAGATCAGTAGAATTAACACTAAAGTTATTAACAGTTATCATGATCATTATCATCATCATCATAGTCGTCATCATCATCATCATCATCATCGTCATTATAATATACATTATTATAATTATGGTCACCATTCTCATAATCATCATTATCATAATCATAATTTCGTCATCATCATTATTATCATCATTATTATCATTATTATCATTATTATTATCATCATTATTATCATTATTATTATCATCATTACCGTCATCATCATCATCAGTGTATTGAAGTCTATTGTCCATAAATCAACCCTTGACAAAGTTACCCTACTTATTTCAAAAGCAAAACATGAGAGGCGGACGTCCAGCGGCTGACTGGTTGCGAGCAATTGCTCACATCAACCAGTCATTAGCTTCTCAAAGGGAAACCAGCTAAATTCTAGTCATTGACAGGGTTGGCAAATAATAAAAAGTTTCAATTACTAAAATTGAATTAATTTTTATATGAACAAGTGTAAAAGCGCTAAGAAACCTTTGTAAAAGTCTTTTCAGAGGTTTTTTTTTATATATAGAGACTGCTATTGAGAGAGAGAGAGAGTGTGCAGTTGGTAGAGACTGCTGTTGATAGAGACTTTCTTACTTACTTTAATTGCTGGAGACTTTCATTAATTGAGCTTGCCAATGTTTGAAGCTTTCATTCACTGGGCAGACGATTGCTAGAGACAGTCATTGATAGAGAATAATCTACCCGTCTACAGATACGGTATACGGTATGTTTCTAGGTAGAAACATACCTATCCGTATTTAACTGTACCCTGATAGTAGGATATAAACATGTACTCAAATATAACTATACTGATACTTCTAAAGACACTAGACATATCGTATCCGCAATATGTTTCACGCTTCTAACTACAAGGTAAGGAAAAATAATTTTTGTGAGCAGGTGTTCTCCATTTTTAGATACATCGTCGCTTCTCATTAAACGGAATCGCAACCTACACTATTCTAGTACGTAATAAGTAAGTACCAATGTTTTTTAAGCAACCTGCTTATTATATGCCTAGTAAATAATACCTTCCTGCAGACTTAAATCAAACAAATATTTATATGAAGTTCAGTAATACAATGCCAACGAAAGAGTAGAAGTTATAGTTAAAGTTTAATTTAAGTTAAGATATTAATAAAATTTAAATATAGACAACCCTATGCACATGAAGCATTGTTGAGCAGATCTGCTGACCGCTTGTTAACTTGCAAGACAAAACAAGCCGCCAATAGCGCTTGGAAAAGCTCTACATTTAATGATTAACAGTGTAGACTCTACAACGTAGAGCTACTTACCTATTATTTGTATTTAGCTTTGCTGTACATTCATTTAGTTCAAGTTTTCCTTTCATCGAAGGCTTCAATTAGCTCAACGAATTAAATGAAACTGAGATGAGGCTTATTGAACAGGCAAACTTCGTTTTGTTTATCTACAGTTCGTTGACATTTAATCTATTTTTGACTAGTTTCGAACTTCTTTTTCGTCGAGTCGACAGCTAAACCTGAGTGATCAGCCATCGTAGTGAAAGGATTAGTCGCAATGTCCAGAGTGTGCCGGGCAGTATATGTATGTTCTTACTTGATCAGGCATAATCGCCGCTCGGGGAGGCTCCTTTCTGCACCCCTTTCGAACTTATTTTTTATGAGTCGCACCAACTATCTCAACCAGCCTGCAATCGGATAGAAAATTAGATTAATCCTAAGTTAAGCAAGTGTACAATCGGATATATTTTCTATGTTGTGTTTTAGCGACTCTCAGTACCGGAGTACAGAAGTGTTCAGCAGATTTTTCCGCACGATGCGTGTCATCAAGTACTCTCATGAAATGCTGTTTCACATTTCAGATCTTGGATGATTTGTTTTAGATTTTTCCATCTTCAGAGTTTCATTAGTAGAGAAAGCTATCAGAGATTAATTTCGCACTTTTTTGTTCTTGCTCACTGATTTAGAATAAAAAATAAATGAATTCATAACGAGCTAAAAATATTTCAATACAATAGAAGTGAGTTATGTTGATAATTTTGTTATAATCCTATATAATTATCAAAACAAATGTTATGTTAACATAAACATGAGTGCGCTCAAAACTGTGATATTTAATTACGAAATTTAATAATTGAGTTACATATACGCTACTAAACTGTAGTGTATTCTTTAACGCAATTGTATTATGTTCTATTGTGTAAATTTACATGTTCTTCATTAACTTGACTGGCGAAACGAGGTTAATAAGTCAGTTATTTACTTAACTATTGTAGGTGTAAACGAAGCATGGTGTTATCTTGAACGATGTATTATTTACTTATTCAACCATTAAACTTAATATATTCCTAGTTGACATATACCTAATAACATATTTGTATAGATATGGTTTTAATTTTAAATATTTAAAATGTTAAATATATAAAGAGGAAAAGTTCATTCTGTAATAAACCTACGTTTTGTTGATTGACTAATGAGTTTTTTCAGTAACGGAATAATTTTATCGGCATTACTGTAATATATTTTATTGATATTTATAGTGAATAGGCTATTTTCATTGGACTTTTAAGATCTCTTCAATCTTAATGAACATAAATACATCCCATCGGGAGGTCCTGGGTTCAAATCCCGGGCACTATTAGAGTTTTGTAATATAGATTTTCTAGTAGTGGCTCGGTATCTGGATATGGAATCTGTAATTAGGCTCACTACCTATTATGGGACGTATACATAACTGGAGAAACATGGAAGTGTTCTACACCCTCTGCTTACCTCTTTGGATATTAAATGTTACGTATAAACAAATTTAAACAAAATACTGTTGAACTACTAAAGTTAGAGCTATAGCGTTTTGAACGCACGAATTCCTACACAATAAAAATTTTTAACCGTAACCTCTATATTGTAAAGAATAGTTAATTATATTCGTCACTGTAATATGTGGCTAGGAAATCGAATTATCACACTTTGTGTCTTTTGCTATGGTTGCTACTTGTAGCAAACTCTACATCGTTGCAGTGCAAAGCTCTCGCATGTTACTGAGCGATTGAGTACACTACGGGACAACTGTACGAAAAAAACGTAAAACCCATTTTGGGGTACAAATGTCAGTTTCCTCTTAATGTGACCTTGCATGATCATTGTATACATTTTAAAGTTATGAAACATTTCTTCCGCTGCGTATTATCATAGACAGGAGATTTTTAATACATTGTATGGAACAAATGACGTAGAAAGCTAAAAAATTTCACCAATAAAATTTCAACACATTAGGAACTCTTCGATTCTGCAAATGTTCTTAAACATCGCTTTTTAATTATTACCAAGCGACCTGTTCTCATCTACGCTAGTTTTAATTTTTATTACCAAGGAAAAGTAGGTACGACCGACGGGGAGAAAGCATTTCCGGTTTCTGAGAATATGGCCTGAAATAATATTTGCAGACCACAATATGCTAATAACGAGAATTATTACAAAGGATGTCAGTGAAAGGCTGTAGGTGGCTTAAAGGAATAACTATTGGTATAAAATATACATAAATAAATATTTCCTCCGGTGATTTTTGTTTGGTTACTAGTAATCAGAAAATTAGAAATTGACGTTTTATTTAAAATTGTTTTAAAGGTTCAATTATTTTTCTCAACCAATGCACAGACATTTTGTAGTATAATTGTTGAATGGTTCTAGCGGTACAATCATTTAGTATGTTACGCCGCATAAATATTTTAAAAGGTTCTTTGGCATTTTTGATTAAATGAATATGTCAGTGAAATTGTCACTGGCATCGATAAAAAAGTTAAGAGGGATCGATTTTGGCACAAGTCAGATATATTATATTATGAGGAATGGAAATACCTAATACAAATTTTTTAACGGAAACAAATGTCAATATCTATAGTGACAGAAAGAGTGATAAATGAATAAAGTGAGGAACTGTGTAAACTATAACCCGATCAAGATGATGAATGACAAAATTGTAACATATTATGAGATGGTGATATTTTCGTAATATTCTTTGATAAAATGTGTGCAAAAAAAATATATTTTTCATGCCAAATTCCTAATATTTTTTCTATTCCTATTCCTAAAATCTTGCACGTAATAGTTTAATTCGAATTTCGTTGCATTATCTCTACCTACTCTACCAGTGGGATTTTAAATTGAATCTTCATGGATGTCACATGTTTCCTCATCAAGTAAATAGCGTATAGTTGTTCAAATTACGAAACTAAGTTTCTAAAATCTCACACATGCTTGCAACAACAGCTGTAAGGCAATAGATAGACCATCGCGTTTAATTACTTTTTAGATTTTGTAATACCTTATTTATAAACCACTGCTACGTTAATCTAATGGTAGCATACGCGACTATTAATTATGAGATCCTGAATTTGTTTCACTGGTCGGTCCAAGTATTATTGAGTTTCTTTAACATGAAATTCTGAAATCTATCTTGGAGTCTTTATTTATGCCTGGAGTATGGCAATAAGCTTACCCCCTGTAACATGGAAAGTTCAATATAACTGGTGATAGCTGGTGGTACCGCAATAATCTGTCTACCCTTTCTAGGAAACACATGCGTGATGTTAAACACGTAAATTGTAATACGTATAATTTATAAATGTGCGAATGGTATATGAATTTTGAACTTCTCAATATTAATACACGAATCTATAGAGAACTTGCGATTTCAGCTCACGCCAACTTCGATCTTACGTCTTTGACAATAAAGACGATGTAACACGCCTCCGTTATAGAGTAACAGGATTGCGGTTGTGTATGGCAACTAAGGGTACTACGGCGACTTATCAACGAATGGATTCATCACTCATAAATTACCAAGTTGTAACCGAATGTTGGCACTGTACCTAACACTGTACCTATTTGAAACTTAACGGTGAAATCATTAAGATCGATTTTACGTTGTACAAATAACAAATTCATGTGTACACCTCGAATAGTAATTGTTAATTTATTTTCAACTCTATTGCAATGGATTAAAATGTAATGCGATTCGCGATAAGTGAGTGTGTTAGTTTGTCCAGTTATTGCCCAACAGTGGCTAAGGGATACACGCAGTGTCCGCAATGCTGTCGCAATAGTACAGCGGTACAAAGTTACTTTATTGCTTAGTATGTGAAAAAAATGTAGAGTGTGCCTAAATAACGATTTTTATTAACCATCACAGTCGTGTAACTGTTTTGTCTACCGTAACAAGAGCGATGAGTACGACGTCTCCTGAAAGGCATTTGGTATATTGTATGTTTTATCATGCAGTATAGTAAATTTAAAT
Source organism: Mimoniades nurscia nurscia (assembly GCA_018246595.1). NCBI lineage: Eukaryota > Metazoa > Arthropoda > Insecta > Lepidoptera > Hesperiidae > Mimoniades > Mimoniades nurscia. The sequence goes on along the minus strand of DWFO01001604.1, from coordinate 7,600 downwards.
TAAACAGGAATGTTTAACCATATTAATAAATGAAATATTTTGACATGATTCTCGTTACAACATCTGTTCATATTATACCAAGAAAGGCACACCTAAACAACGACACTAAGATTGTATGTATCTGATTCTGATTATTTTATTCTCTGAACTTCATTCGCAGGCTTTACAATTTTGTAGCACGCGTTAAATTTTATTGTTGAGTTCATTTGTTACATATTATTTAATAGCTCTATCACGAGTTGTGGGTTATTTTAATTAATTTATCTCTACTACAGTCATATATGATAGGTGTTTGCGCCAAATAATCACAAGTTTACGTTGACGTTTTAAATAAAGAAAATAAAACAGTTTTCAAGTGTTATTCATATTATAATAAAAGCGAATAACAAAGTAGGAAATTTGAAAACGAAAAATAAATGTTTACGAAGATCTCTCTCTGATATCTCTACATGCAGGATGTAGAGATATAATTTATTCATTATTATATAGAAGTGTGTATGCTTTTATACATATATGTATTTCATATATGTGTATTGGGATGTTATAAGTGAACAATCTCAACTTCTACTCAGTGATTTAAAAAAACCCTTCAAAGTTTCCATTAATTCCTTCAAGTCTTGTAGTGACTCTTTATAATTTGTGCACTTATGTTACTTGGTAGCGATCGGTATACATAACAAATATATGTTTATCATCATCACCATCATCTTATTCTAGTCTATTTCTGGAAAATATAATGTATTTTTACATATCATAATGTATAATCGTGTACATACACACATAAATACATAATATTATGTATATACATATACACTTATCGAAAAATAAAATGAGGCACAAATTTTACCATATTCGTTACCCGTATTTTCCAAACAACATTAAAACAAAATATTAGTACGCTCCCTAGTTATTATACTTCTGCATAATTAATGCCATCAAATGGGAAATTATATTCCGAGATCGGTTTTCCCTTTAATTAAGTCCAATAACGGAACATTTTCGGTGGCAAATTGCTTGTTGTCCATTTTAAGTACGTATTTTGATTGGAGAGTCTACGTTTTTAGTTGTAATAATGTAACAGGAGTTGGTAATTATAAGAGAACGAGTGTCAAAGTGGAGTCCTTTGTTCCCTTCCGTGCCCTTAATTATCGCAATTTAATAAAATTAGCAGCGACCCGATCTTTATTCACCATCTTATTGCTGTAGAAATCTTATATAAAATACCCCGCAGGGGAGAGGTTGAGTTTAAAATTAGCCTTTTTGTGTTACAAAGGTAAGTGGATCCTTCTTTGCTTTAAATAAAAACTGTAATTGTGAATCATAAGAATAGCAAAGCTTGAGGCCAGATCAGAATTATTTACAATCAGAAAGATTAAAAAGAGACAGGAGCTTGAGTTGCAATGTTGATTAATTCCGTACCAGGCGTGAATAAGTTGGCAATTCGAAAATGGACATGTTTCAGGGCAACCAATTTAAAGTATGAATTTTATCTGTAAATCGTGGTTATTCAAAAATTCACAAGTTTGTTGCGTACGATAGAACGGACCCAGCGACTTAGTCATTCATTCACTCTATAAATACGGTAATTCTAATGGCTATCGTAGAATTAAAAAAAAGAAAAAAATATATGCACTTTTTGACTTATCAACGTATCCACGCCTGGTACGGAATTTACCTCCGGTCTAGCTTACGGGTGTGTTTTTTGCAGATAGCCAAACTATGTAGTTCTGTACCCTTCCGACCCTGTTGGAAGTATTTGTATGAAGCACTTCGGATAGAGGCCTCATAGGAATAGAGAATTCAAACGGATATAAACGCAAGTTTCATGAGAGTTTACGCCAATTTTAGGGAGGTCGCAGCGGAATGTAATATCCATTGTAACATAAAATATTATTGATTATAATTACTTCAAATTATTCGTAGATATTTTTGCTTATTAATCGGAAAATAATTACGCACAATTTTTTATTTACTTTATGTAATGAATCTCAGGTTTTTTTTAATTTTTTACATTATTAATAATAATCTTTGAATACATACCTATTATTTCCCACTTAGTTCGGTACTTAATTTTCACTAGTTCTAAAAATCTATTATCATTAAGACGTATTCGTAGAATCGTGGAAAGTTCATCCATAATATTTAAACTTCATAGTTACACTCATTTTCACATAAACATACAACTCAAGAGGCGAGATAAATAATATGTGTCAAACGCAAATGTGAACCGCAAGTAAAAGTTTTTTCCTCGCTCGCAGGAAGCGAATTCGTAATTCATAAACAAATGCCGTTGACTTTAGCCGTTTAAGGTGATGACACACTGACCTGGTGGCTGGCACGATGAAAGTGGTCGCGCGATTTCTTTCAAGGACACGAACCGACGTTTGAAACGTGATACTCGATTTGAGAAACCCCTCAATTGAGGTAGAGTTGGACGTTTGATAAATAACATTAATAGCAAATTTTTAAAGTGTGAGCTTTGGCATAGTTAAAGTTTATATACCTACAGGAGATCAGAAAGCTATAATTCATATAATTATTATGTTTTAAATGTACATAAAATAAAATGAAACATTTGTTCATACTTTTGATGTTAGACCTGTATATAGCGGTCAACCAGTAGCACAAACTAAATTAATATAAGTTTATTGTTGGGCACTCTTAGGCGGAAAAATAATGCATACCCCGTCCTCATACCGGGATAAAGGGTGTCGTAGAAGGGTGTGAAGCTGCCCCTTACGGGGCACGGCTGTATGCTTTGACCAAGTAGGGGCATCAGCATAGGCGGTGCGAGAAGCCTTGCTGTGCGATTCATAACCCACACGCCCAGCGTGGGGATTATGGGCAAAAACATCCAAGGTTCAATCTCAAGCAGTGGTCTTAAGTAGTCAGACGATAATTACGGTGGTGATAATGATAAGAGCCTTAACAGCGCTTAAACTTAGCGCTTAAATTTAACAAATGAGATATAAATACGCAATATACGCAATATACGCAAGAAATAAATAATAAAGCTTCTAAAATATGTATTACATTATTATAAAATACCTTTGCTATTTTCTCTTTCTTTTCTTACTCAATATTCTTACTTCAATTTTCTGGTCACCGTATATTTAATAAAGTTATACCCAAACATCTAGGCCGTCTCAACCAATATTGTATTGTAAACAAACTGTGTATGAACTAAGTCGGGTCCCGTGTTATAACACAGGGCTCAAACAAAATAATCCCATAATCCTTGTCGTATATTCGATAATATAAAACTCTACTAAGACCACTCGGTCGCGACTCTATTCAGAACTTAGTGACTTGTTTCACCACGAGTGGCTTTTTTGAAAAGATTGTTTTTAAATATAAAGTTTACCCGAAACTTACACATTACTCGTAAGGCATTTATAATACATACTATTTGGCTAACATGACAGACTATTACCTTAAGTTTTATTTATTGTTTTTATAGCCATAGTCCTTTAAAAGAGGTAGGAGATATTAATCATATTGAGGATGATAAAAAACACGCCATAGATTTCTATTATTATATGATCGTTGCATTTATATAGCATATGCCTGGTAAAATACATATGCTCCAAGTTGCCATCAGTCATTCATTACAATTAAATAAGGAGCATTTGCACCGTATATGCTGAAAACCCGATCTGTTTCAACTTATAACAGGTTTAGTCAGCCTATTACGTGCAGGTTATGTCAGACGAAGCTTCTAGAAAAAGTATTAATAGTGTTAATCATATTTGCGTTAAATCGCCGTCAATGAGACGCGTCGGAGTATGTTAAAAAGGCCTTCCGAATGCACGTGAAGGATACTTTCGACACACGATACGACCTCGACTCGACGCTGTTTCGTGATAAACTGTGCAAAAGAATGTTAATTTTAAACATTCGGAGGTTCTATTCGCGTTAGAACGAGTGAACAGCAAGGTTTTACATTTACTGCGAAATAATACAGGCGCATAAATAGTGTTATAATTTTCTGAATACTAAAATTATATTTAATTTTACAATAAGTCAAGCCAAAATTTTTTATCTAAGGCATGTTAAGTCAACCCACACTTGGACTACGATCTTAACCCTTACCTTCTAAGAGGCTACCCGTATCCCAACAGCGGAACCATTAAAAGGGCTGAAAAATATAATTATATTAAGTCAAGTTGTATGATATGCGCATATTTAATAATAATATGTAGGAATAACTCGCAGAAGTCAATGGACGTTTAATCCCAAACCTGGCTGAACCTTTGCTACATTAACCAAACAGCTGTAAATCCGACATATACATAAGTTACTTAGTGCACACTTATATAAGTACATTGTAGTATATAGATTAAGATATAGACTCAAAGTTTTTGTTTAGAACAATAGCTGTTGCATATCACACAAATATTTATACTGGATGGCAATCGAATCTACAACCCCCGCATATAATAAGGGCCGTTAACCGTTGAATCAATAATATTATTTATCTTTTCTTAAAAAAAATACATATTTTTTGTTATTGTTGGAACGTTACGCCTGGTAGCTCATGGGATAAACATCAGGCAACGAATACCAAATATTTCTATTCTTGCAGACCTTCATCATGTTTTCATCATTATTGTCAATATATACTATATCTTGTTAGTATTTAACGTTAAACGACTCGTCGATTGAGTTCTTGGGAGCGCTACTGCGGATCCAGATATACTGAGATCAAATCCCGAGTTGGCTACTATTATATTTTTCTAACTAGGACTTCTAATTAAAATTTCTAGTAGGTAGCGGCTCGGAATCTGGATTGGTGCTCGGTAACATCAACACAACATGGCATGGGAATAAACTCACCTTCTATTGCATGTAACGTAACCAGTGAAATGTGGGAGTGTACTACACTCCTCTGTCTACTTCTTCAGGGATTACAGGCGTGGTGTTACGTGTTGTTACTCTTTTTAAACTCTCATGACACACACAATCGTAATACCTAAAGCGTAAGAACTTCGAAAATGATTTTTATGAAGGCTTACAACAGGTGCAATAACCTTCACGTAATATCATACAACTGACCCATTCATTTGATATTTTGTATCGAAACTCGCAACACTTCGAATCTAACAATCGTCTCGTTACGTTACGTTACGTTACGTTACGTTACGTTACATCTCTATTACATGGTAATTTAGCGAAAATACGTAGGGTAGGACGCTCTCCGGATAGTTTCAGTGGCGATATACGCAATGGCTGGAACCAGTGGGATGCAAAGAGCTTCAGATCGAGCTATGTGGCGTGCTATTGGAGAGGCCTTTATCCAGCAGTGGACGGGAATAGGCTAATGACTACGATGAGAATTACATACAAAAAAAAACCATAAAAGATTTATGTAATTTCTTAATGATAATCGAATATATGTGTGGACGTTATTGTATAAAACGTACAACATTGTATGCAACGATCATATTAAGTATTGCTCATTAAACTCGTCAAACAACAGATTTAAAATTGCACGCTTTGTTGGCGCCAAAATACTTAGTGTATGTAGTAGTTAACTTTGTTTTATGATTGTTATATTTTTTTTCATTATAGCATTTTTAATTCATGTTATATGATGAGCATTTAAGTCGTTTTGTGGCTCAATTTACAAATCGTGTCCAGTGAAAGTATGCATATAAAAAATTAAATTACTAAAATTTTTGACTTGATGACTGCGTCGTTGGTCTAATGGTTGTAAGCGCGACTGCTGGTCAACAGGTCCTGGGTGTAATCCCCGGATTGGGCACTATCGAGTTTTTTAAACTTGGAATTCCCAGTAGTGTATCGGAGACTGAACATGTGACCGGTATACAGCAACAGGTTGACCGCCTATTTCATGATAATAAATAAACGCAACTGGTAAAAGTTGTCGGTGTACTGCTCTGCCTACCTCTTTGGCGATTATTCGGCGAGACAGTATATACATTTGTAAGTTATGTGTATTATTTACGATAGTTTATCAGCCGTCTGGTTACCACAATACAAGCTCTCTTGACGCCTACTTAGAGGTGAGAAGACCGGCTGTGTAGATATCTCAAGATATTACTAGATATTCTTGTGATAAGTGAACTTTATGTCTACCACCACTGACCCTGAAGTGGTCATTTAGAACTGGTATATTTTTTATATATCAAGAAATTGTAGTCAATGATAATGAAAACAATATGAGTCATTTTCTTGAATGCCAATAATTTCGTCGTAGGTTTGATACGCGGAAGCGTTCAGACATAGATCGTTAACGTCCGAGTAGGTGTTGCTGTAATTTAGAAGTTTTTCTAACGATAATACCTACTATATTAGGGGTGTGCTTTAAATAAATTACTTTATTACTCTTTTCATCATCATACCGTTGTCTTTTTATTGTTCTTATATTGGATACATAACTCTACTTTGAAGAAGAAAAGAGAAGATCATATTCTGATCAACAAACTCCACACTCTTTCTGTCCCACGATATTTAACTTAATCGTAGATATTAGGTCAATATTAAAATGTCGGTTACGTAGGTATCCTTCATCACATACATGAGTACATAACAAAATATAATGGTAAATTATTTTTTCGCTGTGTAATTTGTTAATTTCATAACCCTGCGATTCTAAAAAGGAAAGAACATGAATTGCATGTTATAAAATATCGATCTGTGAATAACCTAGATTTAGGACAAGTTAATAGCCTTGAGATTTTATAAAACCCGTCCATATATTTTCGTTCATTAATATGAGTTACATAACCTTCTTTTCAATATATGTGATAGATACAATATGCTTATGGTCGAGTTCCCGCCTGCTAGAACTGAAAGTGCGTTCTAAAATGGACCATGTATGCCCATAAAAAGCCTTAGCACTCTTGTTTTTAAGAGTCCCACGTTATATTTGTCGGAAACCAGGACACCTGGAGACTATTCCACTTCTTAACAAGATATCTTTACACACATGTCACATTTTAGAAATCTTTTCAAGCTACCGACACTTTTCAACAACCGGATCTTGTTCGACTCGAAGATACTGGTGATAATTTCACTTTCCCGGAAATGTTTACCGTGATTCAAAAGTTTCGTTTGCTGGTTCGGGCTATAATTTGTACACATTACTCATAAGAGAATTACTCATAAGATAGATGTACAATTACACACAAGAGATGTGTACTGTAGAGTCCTGTAGAGTCCTGTAGAGTCCAATATAATACATGTAATTTCGTGTTTCTGTCTGAAAGTATGAATGTCAGTCCTCAGTCTTACTCAGTCCTTAGGGATAGCAACGTTTTACTTTCACAAGTAATTCTGTAACGCTGTATCTCGAATCAGAAGAGTTTTATCCCGTCGCTAGTCTCAGCCGCATCCTTGCTGTACTATTCTACGAGTATATGACAAGCAACATCTTTTCCTGGGTACATATGAAGGTACAAGGAAGGTAGGTATTATCAGGATGAATTCAAGTTCTTCCAAATTTCTGTATTTTATTTTCAATTTAGTAATAATACTTGCAATCCTGTGAACAACCCTTCAATAAATTCACTTTTAAACATAGGTCACGTCTCGGGGTCCAAAGCAAACGGTACACTGGTACATTTCTAAGAAATAT
>DWFO01001603.1:0-15407 GCA_018246595.1 Mimoniades nurscia nurscia | reverse complement strand
CCACTACTAGAAAATCTAAATTAGAAAATTTTGTAGTGTTCGACCTGGGAATCGAACCCGGGACCTCCCGATCGGCAACTTGCAACAAACACGACCAACGAGGCAGTCAACACTAACTGAATGTCATAGTGATATGATTACCCCTATTCGTACACTTTCATTACGGAATAGCTGAAGCTTTTATTTTTGAATTTGAATATTATATTCATTTAATTACTGTCATAACTAGACTTTCATTACTTGTACCTAAAGGTTGCTTGCAAGAGAACACCTCTGTAACGCTAATGTCAATACCTAGTGTCGGAAAATGGTGTACAAATAAACAATATAAATCAATATATGCATATAACATATTATGATAGTCCACGAAACCATAGTTATGAAGTGAATGATGAATTTGGAAGAAATATGCCAGGTATATAAGCATAGAGATAGTTGACATTTTGTTATGTCTGCGGGACTCGTAAGGGATTTGGCGTGATGATTAATTAGTAGTAACAATAATAGTGATAGACTGACCTGGCAATTTCTCGCTGTGCAGCGTGCAGCTTGCCGGCGAGCCGCGCCGCGTCCGCCTCGGCGGCGCGCGCCCGCGCCTCCCAGTCGCCGCGCGCGCGCCGCTCGCGCTCGGCATCGTTGCGCGCCGCTCCCTCGCGCTGCACCCAACAAGCAACACGTTAATTAACGCTATGGAAATTATTTCACAAGCCAATATTTAACAGAATAGGATAGCGTAAGTATTATTATGTCTTCTATTTAAAATAAAACTTTACATCACTCCTTATGTCAGAGTTGGGAAAGCACCTATCACAGATCATAGCATATATACATACATATATCACAATATATATACAGATTACAGAATGTTTACATATTGTATAATTCAATTAAGATTACAATGTAATTAAGATTACATATTAAGATTCAAATAGGTACCGACAGTACAATATAAGACAACGAAGACGTTCAAAAACATTGGTATCATTACATGACATATCAATGTCTGCTCAGACGGTGAGTGCAAAAACAATTTGAAGTACGGTCGTGCGCGGCGCGGCGGTGTCGGCGCTTTATCGTGGATCCGATAAAAATCCAATTTCGCGCCCACTCGTGACGTGTCCACGTGTCAACCCACATGCCGGCTGCACGCGCTCCTTCAGCACGGTTGAAAATGGGGAGCTCTAGACATTACGCTTGTATTTTCCCCATAGCGGTAGGCAGAGGAGTTACGTACAACCGCTCGTCACCATCTATAATATACGTGCCAATGGAATGGGGGAAGCTATTGCCATACACCGGCCACAAATCCAGAGTCGGAGCCACAACCAGGCACTTCAAGTTAGAAAGCGCCAATAGTAGTTTAATAAGAAATTGTACTCGCTATTGATGTGTTGATGTGTTGATTCCAATCATGACAGTAGATTTTATGGAACACAGAATTCTAGAAGCAAAGGCTAATTTAGCTTTTCAAAATTTTGAAATATTTTGAAATAAATAAAAACAGCCAAAAGCGACAATATTGTTTCTTAAAATTAGATAGAAATTCTATTTAGCGTCCAGCATGTGACGTCACATCATTCGCAATATTTTCAGCACACTCTTCAGCTCCACTCGACAAACTGTCTTTGCTTTTATTCTCTCTTTTACGTGAAAAAGATAACTGCAGTAAGAATTATTAGTCACTTAGAGAATGTTTATTACGAATGTAGGCGCTGCAGCTACGGAATTATGATATTTCAGGTTTAATGCTTTTTCATCGTGATGACGTCTAAAAGATTTATTTAGACGTCATAGGACAAGAACTACTTTATTTCTGAAAAGAAGTTTCTGAGAAGATGAAAAATATTTTAATTTTACGATACTAAATAATGAACGAATAAACGAAGAGCTGAAGATCGAGCTCAGTGGCGTGGGTTGTGGAAAAGCTGAAAAACAAAATATTATCATTGTTATTTTTAGTTCACCTTGAACTTTAGTTAACACCTTTTATATTTGCTTCCAATTTGTCAGCTCTATATGTATAATTACAATTCTGTATATTTTTAGTCATTTACGCCATCAAAGATTCTGCTGCCATGTTGACAAAGTTTCGTTACATTTAATTCCTCTCAGACACCGTCTAAATTTCAATTTAAATGTACAAGTTTAGCTCTAACATAATAACTCTTATAATCAGAATGGTTAGGAACGTATTGAGTTATTACGTATTTATTTTGTACACATATGAGTTTACATATATTCGAACAGAACCTATATTACACAGTTTCTTCTTGAATACTATAATATTATTTTAAGATTTTATTTGAAAAACGGCATTGAAACTGCAAGGAAATTTGTACAATAATTTGATATCATTTGAAAATTAGAATAAGTACGTCAAAAATTTATTTTAACAATAATTCTAAAAACTAACGACAACAATATAAACAAAAGGTACCATTTCCGCGATCGGCAATTTATACACTGTTCCTGTACAACATACGCAAATACCTATTCACTCATTAATTGTACGAACGAGATAATTTTCAGCGGATACGCCATTAAAATCACGATTCCCACATAACCGTGACTCCCGTTTAATGTTCCCAATTAATTGTCTAAACAAACGTTAATATTTGCCATAACGCGGGCTATCGCGTGCTACCTGCGGGTTAGTTGGTTTAGCGAAGATTTTATCTCTGTGCAGCTTCAAGGCAGAGCAGTTGAGCGGAGAGAGCAGAAGCAAGATTTTATAGATGGTGAAGGTTCAACCAAATTAGAAATAGCAATCCGTTTGTTGAATATTTCAATTGGTAAGTCATTATGAAAACAAAAAGAACTACAAACCAAAAATAACTTACCCTGAAAGTACATTAATAATAGCCTGTTTCATTTTTGCTACATTTTACGCAGGAAGACGAGATGACTAGTGGTTTTTTTCCTAAATATCGGAAATTTCCGAAATAAACGAAGTATGTAAAACGTAGGAAAATATTTCAAATACATAGATTGAGCTATGGCACTCTCGTGTTGTAATTAGATTTTACAAGTCAAATTACTTTTTAAAATTCGGATGAACAAAATGAAAAGTAGATAAACAGTTAAGAAACTATATTAAGATAAATCAATTAAAATACTGCTCTTTCTAAATTTGGTAATCCTCGCTAATGCGAATAACTTGGTCCCCGTGGCCAAGTTTATTCCTAGCTTAAAGTTTGATGAAGTTTTAATTGAAAATTAGTCTTGGCCGTATCTTGGCTCCAGTTCATTTGGTCTCGGCAGACCGGTTAATGAAGTAAATTTTGGACCTCTACGAATTAGAACGATAAGGAATTACGTACTTATTATAGATACAAAATTGCCTTTTATGTATTTATATGTAGTAAACGTTACTGATTTCGCCAATTATAGCGAATGTTTAAACTTCTTGGGCACGTTTTATTTTTATAAATATCTGAAAGGAACGTAATAAAATGCGATAATTACTCTAGTTAAGACACCAGCCGTCAATCTAATTTATTATTGTTAATTTTCTGAAACGACATTGGCTAATCACCTGTACCTGTAGGTACCCACATCTGTACCTATACCCACACCACTATTAAGGAACTTTGAATAATATTTAGTTCATAATAGGATTTCTCAATATGCTTGAGAGTCAATTTCGTGTTTAGAGTTCTTATGCTTTCTCAAATCTTTCGACTGGACGCCACATCAACGTAACAAAATTCAACAGAAATATCTCGGGGCGCAGTCGCTCGGCTCGCCACCCGTCCATCTATTTTCAGTTTTACACGGAAATTAGGTTCGTAAATAGGAATGTAATGCGCACCAAACAAGCACTTCGAACGTTGAATGTCAAGATTTGTGTCACAATGTATCGCTGGGTCTGGGATTCTGATTGTTTGGGAGGAGATTGTAGGCTGATGAACTTAGCGTTTAACGAAAATAAGTTTTACACCTGTACTGCGAAGAGTTACGCGCTGTGGTCTGAATTTTGCATCAATGAAAGTCTGCATCGAAGAAAATGTCTGAATTTTGAATCATTTCATCAAATATATTGTTTGACATATTGGTTCAGAGCTGGGATTGCTTTGGAAATACATGCCAATTTTAAAATAATCTGTTACAATTATCTACCTCTTCACATGTCACTTTTCCGCTGACGCTACCTTGGAACTATTTATAATTAATCCTCTTTGAGATGTGGTTATAGATAATGAGATGCAGCCATTATTTTAAATATAAAACCATTTATAATTTTATGTTAGTTTTTAATGGATAGCTGTTTATGACACAACACACCTAAGAATCCGAAACAAATACAGTTACATTATATCATTATGCTACATCTAAACCAACCTCTGAGATTCGTGTCAACTATAAAGACGATCTTTTATCGTCGCAAATCGACCGACGAAATGAAGATCCGCCGGCTTGCGACGAAAAGAAAGGAAGTGCTCGGTTTCGGTTATTTTCGTCTGTTTCCGTCCGCGGGAGATTAGGAGACGTGGAATTTTTGGGTAGAAACTGCTATTTCAATTTGATATGTCTTTCACTGCAACCTTGGTTACCACAACTGCATTTGATGGATATAACCTAAGATTTTTGCTCTAGCTATACACGTAAAGCCGAAGACGATGCAGAAATTCATCTCCTCGGGGAAATGTACACATGTAATTTTTTCTTGCCTGGCTGTCAAAATACACGTTTAAAATAATATCCGGCTTCCACTCACCCTTACCTTTTCACCTGTCATGGTTTGCTGTCGATATGACAGAAGTGACAGAGTTGGGAACATTTAAACGGCTCCATAATCGTAAATATTTCTTAGTTTAGTTATTATATGAAGTAATCCAAATATTAATATTTTTATGGTTTAGTAAAAAAGTTAAGTCACACCTGTAATCCCTTAGGCGGTAGGCAGAGGAATGTAGAACACTCCTACGTTCCACTTTTAAGTTTTACGATGGAATAGGTGGTGAGAATATTGTCATAAACCGGGTATATGTCCTGAGTCCGAGCCACTACTAGAAAATCTAAATTAGAAAATTTAGTAGTGCCCGACCCGGGAATCGCACCCAGGACCTCCCGTTCGGCAGTCGCACTCGCAACCAACACGACCAACGAGGCAGTATTAAAAAATAATATCGTTTAGTAGTTTTGTGCTGGCTTTTTAACGCTACCATTGACAATGTATCAATTAAGGTTACATGACTAGCCGTATCTATTTGAATCACAATTACTGATCAATGAAAGAAAGAAAGTGGGCCAGGGACGCAATTAGTGTAGTTGAACACAATGACACTTTGTTTTCCTTTCGACGAAATGTGTGGGATTACGAAATTGACGTACACGCGTACAAAGGTTCTTGGTATGGTGACATTGAAAAGCTATTTTAATCTATATTAATCCTTTCAGACAATTTTCAAGTATTAAAACGTGATTTTTTTTTAGCAATAGGCTAATAATAATATGATAGTAGATTTTAAACTTTTTTTATTAAACTTTTATGTCAGATTGTATAAGGCTATACTGAGCTTAATTATTTTCTTTTACATTTATAAAATGTCCTACATCGTATCGCCTTGAAGAGATTTATCAATAGAACATGGTCAACGTCAATATTTGTATTGTGTTATTGTACAAATATTTGCTTGATTTCCAAATTTAAATGCTCATTTTCAGTTACGAATCTTTGTGATAGTGTGTTTTGTGCAGTGTTAAAATGTGTAGCACAATAAATTCATACTATGTATTTAAAAAACAAGTTTTACAATGGTGAAGGATGATTCCATTACGTGGAATAATGACGTAAAAGAAATGAGAATTTTTGAAATTTAAGACACCGAATCAGAAAGATGAAATGTACGTGCCGGTTTGAAATGGAATATCCAATAAAAACCAATACACAAAAATAATTTCAATAAACAAATACATGAATTACTGTTTTCACCAATTCATAATATGTATATGAATTACAAATGTTAATGCAGTTGCCTATAAATATTAATGCAGGAGAGTCGAAGTAATCCGCACGTTTCGCTGTGTGTTTTATCGAGATTATCATAAACAAATTTTTGAACATTTCCATAAAATTGCAGGTTGAAAACTTTTTGTTTCTTTATTACTATTGCATTGTCTCTTACAGGGTAGGCAGGGACAACGGAGTGTCCAATATCTATATCCTTATATTCCGACGTGCTTCTTCTATATGCATTATTATTGCCTTCATATGTATAGATGCCCCGGTTTTGACTGCTGAATTCCAAGATACCTTTTATATTTTTTCGCAGTGAACATCTTTGCATAGATAGAGCTTTTGAAAAATATTTACGACTGTACCAAATACGGAAAATACAAAGCAGTGGATACTAATACGAAAAATACAAGCATACAAAGCAGTGGATCGCAATAGGCATGATGATGATGCACATTATGACTCTTGAGAACTTAATAGCACAATGTCTCCATTGGTTTTTAATTAATTGGACATCAGGAAAAAACCAGCATGGCGGTATATAGTATAATTATGTATAAACTTATGCCGTTTTTGTTTTAGGCGGATGCTCGGCGTTCGGGCATTCCTGTTACGGCGGCCATGGCAAGAGATCAGGTGATGCACCTATGGCGGAAGTGAGTAACACCCACGGTTCATCATCAATACCCCATTAGTTTTTTTCCGGATCTCCTCTCACTATGGCGAGGTCGACCTCGCTGCAATCGGCGGGAGCTCATGAGGACGGACCTCGTATAGATCTGAAACTAGTCGGGCCCTCTCGAAAAGACACTTGAATCTCGTGTGTAACACTCACGAAACATTTAACAATAAAATAGGTATACGAAATTGCAACACTAGTGAAACATTCTATTTTTATTTGAAATGTACAAAAATACACCGGCACTCATCACTTGTTTTTCTGTCGTTCGCTACATTTGAATATTACATAGGTATTCGTCATTCACTAAGGCGTCTTGAATTATGAAATGCGTCGACGATTGTCTTTTCGAGAGTTTTGTCTACTTTACTTAAGAGTAAAGGCATGTGCACACTGACACTAATGACGAATGAACTGTCTTAGCAGTTACGTAGGTAGTGGATATAAGATGGTGTTGTGTATTAAGGATATGTTACGTTCTCCGCAAAACAAAGACATCAGGAGGTCAATGGTCGAGGGTTTAGTTCAATTTAATTTTTATGTGGCAATTACTAACTGCCTCGTTGGTTGAGTGGTTGCAAACGCGATTCCCGATTAAGGGGTTCTGAGTTCAAATCCCGAGCTGAGTTTTATTAGATTTTCTAGTACTGACTCGAAGTCTGTATTTGTGTGCGGTGTACTGCAATGGGCTTACCACCCACTCCCTAGTGGAACGTAAACATAGCTGGAGCATCGTGGCAGTGTACTACATTCCTCTGCCTACTTATTTAGGAATAACAGCCGTAATGATACGTTTATAGTGATTACTCTTTTGATTAATGTTTCAGCCAACTGTGTTCCGGAGTTGGCATAGAGTGTCAAGTGCGAAATAAGCAGGTATGTTACATTTGTAAGGATAATTACAAATGTAAGATACCTGCTCTGGCGGTACAATAATAATATTGTTTGACGTTTCCCCTTATAGACTCAATTTCATATCTCGGAAATCTATATTTATTTCCGGTACTCTATATTAAAAACCGAAATGCTGGGAACCTCTGTAAGCGTTTGTCTTTATACTTCTGTCAAAGCTACGTTTGCCTGAAGGGTGTCCAGTGCGAAATAATTTTTCAGTGAGTTTTTTGAGAACGCTATCCGACTATTGTAGTCGATGAACTGATTTTAGCGCGAGGGAAATTGTTCTGTTTACACTTGCTCAGTATTTTGCTAAAGCTTCAAAAGTTACTTCTGGGTTAAATTTCGTTTTATAACATTGACATATTGATAAATTTCAGAAGGTTACAGAGCGGAGAGAATAATGAATTCCAATTTTTAACTAATTTTTGTATCGTATTTTTATTATAAATACTTATAAGTGATAGTTTCTTAGCCCAACATTATGCTTTTAACTGTTGGGATTAGGCTTCGAATCCGCTTTAAAATTTAAAGTTAATGTTCTGTAAGACGTAGCCTTCCCACACTTTATCAACATGGTCAATCATGATCGTAACAGTTCTCAGAGTTTATATACCGTGTTTACTGCGGCAAGACGAAAGAATTTATGGCAGCTTGAATGAAGTTAACATAAAAATTTTCCATGAAATATTTAACATCTAAGCAAATGGACGTTACCTAAGTCCGCCCGAGGTTCTAATACTTCGCTCTTACAACCCAATTTTACGTAAACAACTCAACCTTACTTCCTTTGGTGTGTATCGGCAAATTAGTGAACCAAGCAACGAGTTTGCTCTAACAGCCCTAAACAAGCGATGAACTTGACATTTCAATACTTAGGGAATATAACCTTCATACACATTGTTGAATATTCGTTACATCATGATTTACTTACTCATTATACTTGGCTTAATTATGTGAACTTTCATAAGACTTTTGCTCATATTGTTTCTGCGTTCACAATGTCTAATAAAAGTTTCAATATTTCGTAGTGTTATTCTGGATGATATGAAACATGAAAGTGTGTGAGATACATAGAACATCTTAGAGTATTTAGTTACGGTTGTTTAGTTTATATCTATGATTTGTTACAATGATTGTGTCAAAGCAATTACATATAATCTACAAGTTTTTGGTAGGCCTGTTCAGTCTCCTGTATCGGAACTTATAGCATTATAGTTAAGCTAAGACGGCTTAAAAGCGGCAAACAACCAGCAGATAGATTAAACCCTTAGAGAATTTTCAATCGGTTTACACTAATGATATGATGGAGTATAGGTACTACTCGAAATGATAGGTTCTGGGAGAGGTGCTTTATTCATCAGCAGGCCACAAAAAGTTCTTCAGTTACGAGTTCACACCCTTTCGGTATTGTATTTCAAATTTTTTGTTAAGGTCAGGTTTTGTAAGAATATTCCAGAAGAACAAAAAAATTAAAAGGGTTTGTATAAATTACAATCTTCTTTTAGAGTTCCAACTCCGACCTGATCGAGCGCCAACTTGGCCAGGAGGAGATTCCGCCTCACCCCGTGTATCCTCACTCCGGCTACAGAATCTTGTCTTCTGGTGATGACATCATTCCTATCAGAGATGGAGGTAATAATTCTTTTAATATCTATGTCTGTATTCATTTATATCCATACATATACATATATGTAGTTTATCAGCTGCCTGGTTACCATATTACATGCTCACTCTGGGATCAGACGGCCGTGTGTGGAGATCTCCCTAGACCTTAATATTGTTATAACTAATTATAATAATTATTATTATTGTTGTATAATTTTTATCTTTTAGCACTCTTTGAATCTATTAATCAGTAACAGAAGTTAAAAAATTTAAATTTAAATGTACAATATTGCATAAAAAAATTTAATATATCAACGAAATGTGTGCAAATGGCCATGTGTACAGATCTCCCATTTATTAAAATGGATTTAGTAAAAACGAAATATTACCAATTGTAACCACTTAAACACTTATCACGTTATGGAGCGTTTATTTAGAGATATGATTACTGTGTACTGATATTTTTTGTGTTACTGTGGTATTTCACGTGCGCGATCCAGGCGTGTTCGAACGCGACGACAACCCCAGCGCCAGGGATGCCGTCAAGATGAAACTGCGCAACATAGTTAAACATTGGGTGAGAACTTCTATCAATTGAATTTTAAACAGGTTTATGTATGTATCATTAGGATTGCTACCGTTAATGTCTTGGTACTACAGGTTCTTTGATAGCAGTACCGCTGCAAAAAAGAATTATCTAAATAATTAATAATAATCATATTGGTTGTTATAACCATAAATGAAAATAATTTTATAAACACAAAGCATGCGTACATCATGATGAACATGACACATAGATACAGTAAAATAATAATATTTTTTGTGAAAACATTCTCGATAAAAAATTGCAATATTTGTATTCGAATATGTATGTATGTATATAATCGAAAGTTTATTTTGAATATTTTTCGTAAAAACATTTAGTGCAAAAAAAAATACAATTATTAAATATGAATTTAACTCAAAAATTAAGCAGTACACTTCAAGTAATCCAATCACAACTTACAAATTTGAAAAAAAAAATGTCTCGTTTCTAGATGGAGAACTACAGGCGGGCTCAGCAGAACAACGAAGACGGCTATGGATATTACGGATAACTTGTAAATTAAACGATTATACTCGACACAATATTTGTACATTACCCAACCGGTGACTACCTAGCCTTCAGCGACTCAGATTGGAATCGAATACAATGTCATAGATGTATGAGTTTAGTATTTATAAACTAAAGTATAATATTAAAACTTTTAGACCTAAATTAGTGTCTACACGTGTAGTGAAACGTATGTCACTAAGTTTCTTGTCAATTTTCAAACATATTTATCATATACCGTGTTGTTATTTAGCTGGTAAATGAGATTATCTGTAGTATGATTGGTTGATATTTTGAATGATTAATACTATGGTATTATTATAATGTGTTAATACGAAGTTCAATTACAAATTGTTACCCATAAATACTGTCATTTATTCCTCCTTCATTTCCCGTTCAGGAGTGTAAGACTTAAAAATGAATTATACATGATTTATTAATAGATTATTAATACACAATTACTAACTATGTGATTGGATGTTTCAACATTTAAATCATCTTGTAATGATAAAGGTTTTGTCAATTATAAAATTTATTAATTTCACATATTGTTTTCATTATAACTATTTGATTTATAAATCTAAGGCTGGAAAATATATTAATTTGAAATTTTTTCAAGTTTAAATTTCAATTGAGGTTTAATTATTCTTCTCTTTATTGAAATTAATTTTATTTACCAACGGTATAGTGTGATTTTCAAGAACTTGTTATTGAAACAAAATTCTACATCGCTACATCTACGCTTAGCCTACGTGTTGCACTCTACGCTAAGCTACAGTCTACGCAGAACGTGACTGTAGCTCTGCGCTACGCCCTCTACGAAAACGGCCAAGAAACAACTTCGCATCTGAAATTTCAAAATAATTTCTGTGTAATTTTTCTATATACAAAACATAAGTTTACCATCATCGTTAGCATCATGTAAATGTGTAGTAGAATGACTGTTTCTTATTAAGAATTTTATGTAATATTAAATAAATTATTAGACACACTATAGTTGGCTTTTATTTCGAACCTATTAT
Source organism: Mimoniades nurscia nurscia (assembly GCA_018246595.1). Classification (NCBI taxonomy): domain Eukaryota; kingdom Metazoa; phylum Arthropoda; class Insecta; order Lepidoptera; family Hesperiidae; genus Mimoniades; species Mimoniades nurscia. The sequence continues at coordinate 4,152 of DWFO01001603.1, read as the reverse complement.
CCTAATTTAATTCTAAAAAATCAGCGATGTACGCCTAGGAAAAGACTTATATATGTATAATCGTTGATCTGTGACTTCTATAATATGTGAGAGCAAAAACTTCCACATGGCAGAGTCTTAGTGACAAAGAATATTGTGGAGCATTCGAAGATACGCTAGTTTCTACACAAAGTTTTTCATCATCTTTATAGCAAATGATATTAAATATTAAAACCGCAACTGTAAAAATTTAGGTCGCGTACTATGTAAACCTCTCAGCTATCAGGGTGGTAGGAACATTGCTTTGTTAATTACTATTTATAATAACTATTACTTTGATAAATCAATACGCATTTACAAACTCTGGTGAATACATACGAAAAAGTAATAAAATATTACTACCAAGTTACACGTGAACCTGCTATTTAAGCTTATCGTTACTTGCTTTCATAGTTTTTGGATGGACCGACATTAGGCCGCTTCACACTAATGGAGGCTATTTATTATCAAAATAAACACTGTAACGCATACTAAGGATTGATTGACCCTTGTCAGGCAGTATATATCCTTTTTCGAGTACATATACTTTTTCTTGATCTAGAGGCATTTATTTAGAAACTTTTCCCGTTATCTTTTACTGTGTTGTATCTTTCTGTCAATTATTGTAAACTTTTTACAGCATCGATATTATTGTAGTGCGGTCAGCTTATTACAAACTCTAATAGTTGTCATTTTGAGATAATATATGGATCTCTATCTGACTTGGTCACATTATCTGAGGGGCAATTGGCCGGCGTAATTTTGGCATTTAAAATTCGAGCCACGTGCTTAGATATCTCTGCGAGTAAATTATTTACGTGGGGCTGCCATTCATACTGTTTTATGAAATAGTAGACAGTGGTCACAAGTGGTACTTGCAGTACATGGTCAAATGCCATTCACTTTGAATGGCACTAAAAGAACGGAACTGTCGGTATTAATTATTAAATATTAATTGTTGATGGTTAGCACCTCTGAAGTGGTCTCATTTAGTGGCTCGGCAATCATAGTTAGTGCCGAAGTATAAATTGTTATTAAGAAAATTATATCACAGTAGAAATAGGTGTCACGATGGTACTGACGCAGGCAATGTGCAACCCTACTGTCACTAAAATATGCTGATATCATAGGGGATTTCTTGATAATAATTATACACAGTAAAAATATTAACAGATTCCGTAAATTTACACAGTAAGTGATCAGCAGATAGACATTAAAAGGGTCGGAATCACATGCCCTTCACCATTACCCTTTTATCGTATCCCTGTTGAACACTAATTTTTTTTAGAATGAGAGGGCCTTAAGAGAGGTTTAGCAGAATTTACAGGCCTTAAAGAACTTAATAGTGAACTCCAAGGTGTGCGGATATCCTCACAATATTTCCATTCGCCATTGCAGTTAGTATTAGACTATTATAAAAAATAAGAGGTTAACAAATGCTTTATAAAAAGTCCTTGAGTATAACCGCTGTTGGATATAGGCCTCTGAACAGCATGACACTAAGCACCATTTTCAGGTTATTGTAATCATTCTCAGCCTGTTTAAGTCCAGTGCTGGACATGATCTCGTATGGATGTTTTGCTTATAATCTCGACGCTGGGAGTGCGGGTTGGGGATCGCAGAGTATGACTTCTCGCTCCGCCTACGCTGTTGCCCGTCGGTGGCTAAGGAATTTAGTTGTGCTTAGGTACAGTGGACTAAGTCGCCTCTTAAGACACCTTGTATCCCGGCAATGGGATCGGGGGATGTATTCTTTTTCCGCCCCGACACGGATATTTATTTATTAATTATTAATTAGATAACTTACAGTTAGTATAGCGCATAAAGAAACAAATAAGGTGACATAATAACAATCATTTACAAGTTTATTTATTAATTTATTAAGTTTATTCAGCTTTTCGTTTCCAACCAAAGCTTGCTATAGTATTATATATAGTATTATATATAGTATTATATATAGTATTATATATATTAGTGTATAGTCACTCTACCTACCTATTTCTTAGTAATTGACTACATACACTATTAACTGATGAAGTTAAATTGATAATTTGAAATTAACACAATTGCGGGGCCGTTTCGCAATTAGTAGATTGAGGTTCTTGATAAAATCGGTACTCATATTATAAATGTGTGCAAGTGTGTATAATTCGGAAACTGTTTGTCACGTTTACACGTAAATATTGTGTAATTTTTATATGTACATTATACTCCAAATTTCAGCTCTTTACGAGCGAATGGTTCTAATGTCACTTGAATGAAAGCTTTGACGTATCTGCTCATGGTATATCCGAGTAGAAAGTTATCCAAAGAGTAGAGTAGATAAAGATATCCGTAAAGTAAATGCTCAGAGTTTCTGCGTATTACGTCATTTACTTAATCAAGTACGTATTGTAATAATTTGCATTTATTTTCGAAGACTTAACATTAAAATAAGTTCGTCTTAATACTTTCACATCATTTGAAGGCTTAGTTACTGAACAAAACAACCACAATGCGAAATATTTAAATGTTTTATTTGTAATTTCAAAGGAAAAGTTGGCGAGTTGCCTTGAAAAGGAAGTAATTATTACGCTCCAGGAGAGAATTTCGTGCGTACGTTGTCACAGAGTTTACACCCGAATGTTGAAGCGTATTATTATTAACGCCACGAGCAAAAGCTCCGAAGTTACCACGTGATGTGCCAGGGAATTGTTAATGAATGCTTTGGTTTTTGTCATTTGGAAAGTATGTAATGAAATTTAGTTCACAATGAAAGTTATAACACAATGCTCTTTATAGGTATTTAACTGTTCCACTACTCCAGGAATTAGTGAACCGTATTACTGACCCGGAGGTTGACCTGGGTTCGATTCTCACAAATACTAAAAAGTTGTGCAATGAGCGTATTTGTTTAGAAATTAGAAAAACGTACGCATTTTATTAGAAAAACGTACGTATTTTATTAGAAAAACGTAGTATCACGCCTGTTAACAATGAAAAGGTAGCCAAAGGAAGTATTCCACTATGGAATAGGGGGTGAGCTTATTGCTATACACCGGGCACATATCTAGACCGAACTCAGGACCTCTTGACCGGTAGTTGCGCTTGCAACCAACACGACCAACGAGGCAGTCAATTTAGGTAGTTTCTACATAAAAATAATATAAATATGTATGTAGTAGTCTTTTACATACCTATCTTTGATAATAATGTCAGGTTTGAATATTTTCTATAGGTCCACAGAAACGTTACTGATGCTAATGTCACAATTAATTTACATTATTATTGTTTAGCTTTAGAAAATATTACAGCGGTATAATTTTATTGTCAGTCCCACAACACATTTTCATATTAATTTACCGCCTATTACATAAGCATTTTGCAAATATATTTACACTAATGTACACATTTCATGGATGTGAATAAATATTATCTTTAAGAAATATTATGTCTTGTTGTAATAATAGAACGTTTAAAAATTTCTATTAAGTACTGTGTACGATTTTTACAAATTTATCAAGATATACAATATTATACATGTGACTATCGAAATTAGCTGTCATAGAAGCCTTTCACATAATAATACAACTTAGTTAATAAAACTTGTAATAGTTCACATTTTCACTAGTTTCGAACGGAATTACTAAATTATTCCAAGAAACATAAGATCACGCCTGTAATCCCCGAAGAGGTAGGCAGAGGAATGTAGTATATTCCCATGTTACAGCAGTTACGTTTACGCCCCATTATGGAACAGGTGGCGAGCTTATTGACGTACACCGGCTTGCAACTAACACCACCAAAAAGACAGTTAATATATATGTACATAAATATTACATTGTTTTAATCTTTGCGTTGCAATTGCCACAATTTGTTCTAATGTTTATAACTATGTAGACCAGGTTTGGGCAACCTTTGGAAAGTTTAGGGCAATACTAAAAGTAGCTCATGATAATGCATATCGTGGGTAACACATAGATATAAAAAATAGTGTAAAAGTTTGTGTGAATACATACATATTACACACATATTACACACATATTACACACATAATACATACATATTACATACATATTACATACATATTACACACATATTACACACATATTACACACATAATACATACATATTACATACATATTACATACATAT
>DWFO01001602.1:0-15407 GCA_018246595.1 Mimoniades nurscia nurscia | reverse complement strand
AGGCTCACCACCTATTCCATCGTGGGACTTAAAAAGTAACTGGTGAAATGTGGGAATGTTCTACATTCCTCTGCCTAGCTCTTCGGGGATTACAGGCGTGAAGTTACTTACTTACTAAATTTCATAATTTAAATTTTTAATCCTAGTTATTGGTACATTTTCTGTAACAGAACAAAAATAACATGATGTAATGCTGACACAGGAGATAATTTAACTTTTTTCTGTTGCTCTCATATACACAACAATAATATATAAGGTAATTATACCGTTTAGTTTTGTGAAACATGAAAAAAAAAACGTTTTTATGTTAGAGCGCCATGTAAACCGGATCTGTTGGAAGATTTATGCCCACAGTTTGGTCTCACGGACTGGCGTCGACCTGATGATTCCTGTCAATCTTAAAATTGTCTTTTACATGGAATTCTTTAAGGACAGACTGATCTTACCTAATGTTGACAAACAGAATCTCAATTCTAATCAATTATTTTATTAACAATTATCTTTCACATAAAAGAAATAAAATAATTTACTTAAAAAATGAATATTTCATAACTGATATAACACAGATTAAATAAATTGATAATGTTAAATATTCTGTCCTTGAAGCAAGTAGGTAAGACTATATCGTTCTTGCCTTTCGTTCGTACCAACCGCATAAAATTCATTCTTGATGTTGGGGTCTGCGCTTGTATGCATACGTAAAACAATTTGTCATTCTCCGATAAAAATTTTAATTCTATTAGTTTGCATTTGGTTCTTAAGTTTGCTGAATTTTTCTTACTCATTTGATACATCTAAAATATGTCGTCGTCTTTTCTGTACAGCAAGTAGGCACAGTTTTTTACAGGTCACATCTTACCTTTTATTAATTATAATTTATTATGTTACGATATAAACGTCCAGAGTTAATGCTTCAATCAGTCAGGTTGCTAAACCTTTTTTTACGTAAATATCAGATGGATGGCAAAATAGACTACCTATATTAAAAAGCAGAATTTGGAAAATGAGGCCAAAAATAATGTACGTATAATCAATAATAATTGAATTTCTCATTATCTGCCAATAGTTTTAGAGGCGATTTATACATAAACATTATCTGCTTTGAAATACTTTATATAATAAGGTGTGATGAAAAGTAATAAAATGCATTTGTAGTTTATTTGTTTCAATGTATTATTTAAACTTTATTATTATTTATAAACTTATATTTAGAATTATTTACATGCTTACATTTTAACTGGTGAAACGTGGGAATTTACTACACTCTTCTGCCTACCTCTTTGGAGATTACAGGCACGATGTTACCTTTTGCATTACTTACATACGTACACCGGATTCTATTGAAATATAGACTTAAATGTCAAGTAAAGTAACGCTCGCGATCAATAAGCCTCTCATAATGGCAAACATTAGTTTAAAAACGAAATGGATAGCAAAGAAAATTAAAACGTGTTTTATACATAGAGTGTATTTTAAGACGTTAGAAAGCAGAAGCTGTTAATAAATATCTATGAGACAATGACGTCTCTCGGCGATGCAGAACACGCTTAGAGAAACAAATCTAATCAAAAAGCCCGTCTCCGCGTGCCGTCGTTAGCCGTCTAGTGAGGACAATGCAATTTAAATACACACCTTCCAGTGCGAGTTGTAATCGAGTTAATAGAATCAGTTTACTATGTTGTCTTGTCTAACGATACGCGCGGAGTACGACTCTGTGATGTTCGTACGAGACGGGAATGATGCAAACAGTGAATCAAGTAACATTGCAGTTCGGTAGGTATACATAGTTCTTATTAATTTCATTAAATCTCTTTGCCTTAAAAGCAAGAATCAAAGGCGTAAGATGTCTAGCTTGACAACTAGTTCGTAAGTGGTCGTTGTTCATTTGAAGTTTACACGTCTATCTACTCATAGTATTCTTCTTGTTTGCGTGTCGAGTGGTGGTGAGAGGATCGGCTAGTCTGCGTTACCGACTTGCCGTCCGCAGACCATTGCCCAGGGTGCGCCGGACGCATATTTTTTTACGATGCGTCACACGGGAAGGGTCCTTTCATGCACCCCATGCATGCATGTATTAGTATATATCTCGTGTCAGTGTTAGTGGTAAAACTCCTCCGAAACGGCTTGACCGATTTTTACGATTTCTTTGTGTATATTTGGTACATCCGAGAATAGGTTGTGGGCTAATTGTTGTACTCTTAGGTTGGGGCCCTAACCAGAATAAAAATTTCATGTTTTTAACAAAAATATTTTTCTAACCCAACCAAACCTAATCAGAATAAAAATTTTATTTTCTTTGACAAAAATATTTTTCTAATGACGTTACCATTTTAATTCAAATAAAACTTTAAAAGTAGTAAGTAATAAAGATATACATACCTATTTACATTTACCTTGCCTAGCTTTTCTGAGAATTACGAGAACACACATGATCTTACTTGTACTACATATAACTACATATACCTACATATATTATGTAATGTACCTACATATTAGATGGAGCACATGAATTTTCTTACAAAACACAATAGACGCTACCTTATTATTTCAGACGTTCTCGAGATGAAACCGTGCATTTTAGAATCCACGTAGACGTCGCCTTATGTATACATACATACCGTTTCATCTATCGTAGATACAATAGTTGTAATTCTTATTCCGCGTGCACCTCCAACCTACCGTCGGCATGTTAATATTGGTACGTGAAAATTTGTTTCAAACACTCTTCCCTCCATATATTAAATTATTTAGATACGTATCGTAAGTATACTTTAAACTTCATTTGATGTATACAACTAAATTGTCCTTGTTACACGTATATTTTATATATTATTGGAAGATCTTCGTCGAGTCGATAGCTGATCGTGAGTGATCAGCCATCGTGGGGCAAGGATTAGTTGCAATGTCCAGGGTGCGTCGGGCAGTATTATTCGTACTTAACAGACATAGTCGCCGTTCGGAGAGGCTCCTTTCATGCATCCCAAGGTTATTGGAAGACAAAAAATTACTTAATGTCAAGGATATATTCTTTGTTATAAATAATGATAGCTTTCGAGACATTACCAGTACATCTCGGTTTTCAGATGTGCGATCACGAGGTTTTACGTGCGTGTGTGCATGCGTGCGAGCGAGTGTGCGTGCGTGCGAGCGTGCGAGCGAGTGTGCGTGTGTGCGTCCGTGTGTGCGGTGTGCGTATGAATGGATAATCTGTATGTAATGAAACGGTTAGCCAATGTTCTGCTCTTAATTTCAAAGATTAGATATAAAGCTGGACTGTAAGGCTGGACTGTTTAGCTTTGAGCAGAATCACTTTTAAGGACGAAAGGTATAGATACATATATTTAATTTAATAATATTGTGTTTGTACAACCATATTCTTTACCCAGCAGTATGTACAAGCCAACATTCGTAGTAAATTCGCGGGATTATTTTACTTGGGCAATAAATAAAATAAAAAGTTTTAAGCCACGGACGAGATCGGTCTTTAGTGTGTGTTCTTTTTTCCTTTTTAGCAAAACTCTGTAAGAAACAGTTCTCCATTAGCGGCAACCCAAGCATGTGCGTTACGAGGAAAAAGTTTGTGGTTAATGCCTAAGTTTCTATAAAGCTTCAAATACAATTTCAGGATACTTTTGTGGGTTCAGCAGTATGGAGGATCACTGTTTATCATTTTATACGATGGATATAACCGATAAACAATCAAAACTTGTATGTTTGAGCTGAATAAATGTTTTTAGAAATAATCCAGTGACAAACAGCTTGGTCGGTTTATGAAAATATACGTAAAAACGCAATAAACTTGAACCGATGTTCAATTAACAGAAGTTTTAATAAAGCACAATTTTATAGAATTATAATTAGTAATTTTTTACAATATATTTAGTGATAAAAACTTTCGTTGCATTAATATTTAACTTACGTTTTGGCTTTTTTAATATTCACTAATAAATGTTTCAGTAATTTGCAATAGAACGCTTACGTTGATAAAATTAAATTAGGCGGTAATTTATGTGGTGCCGGTCTTATTGGAACATCGTTGTACTAAGCAGCATATTAAATTTATTTTCGTAAATTACATGTTAAAATCTCAAATTGCAAAAATACTATTCCATATAATAAAGCAATGTAAAGTTACGTCGCGCGTAGGTAGTCCCACGTAGCGGCTTTAATATTGTAGACCTTAAGGACCGGAGTGTATTCCGTAACATCATCAATTCAATGAATGAAGTAAACAAAATTAACGAAATGTAATTCGTCATTGGATGTACCTACTTGCTATTTAAAGCAAGTATTATATCCTACGTTTTGTTTTATGTAGATGTAACCTATGTTAAAATATAAAACGTAACACAACGCCTGAATATTCAAAGAGGGAGGCAGAAGAGAGCATTCCCACGTATCACTAGTTACACTTACGACCCACTATGGATGAGTATAATTGCCAATATCTGTAAAATGATACAGGAACTTAAGCCTTATTACCAACTCCGTCTGAAATGGTATTGTGAAACTCGGATCATACCCAAAAAGACTATGTAACATGTGGGTATACTAAGTAATATGTAAATATATAACACTATGCGGATCGTGGTACATTATGCTACAGGCACAAAATAGCGAGACCTAACAGTTGAACAGAAAAAGGGCCGTAGTCTCAATAGGGTTTAAAAAAATAGCATCTAACCATTGGATAAAAGATAAGCAAAATAAATTGTTCTTAATAGGAAATTACAATGGCAATCGATGTAACGTTTAAAAGGGGTTTCGTAAATACCGAATTGCCTTACACACAATTTATGAACGAAATGTGTATCGTAGGGAAATGGAATTGACTCAGAAGGTTATCTAAATCGCCATTATTGAGAAAATAAATCGAAATTGCTCTTGCTGGGCTGTAATTGATTTCCCTTTATATCCCGATCCAATTATCTTTGTAAGCTCTTAAAAGATTTCCACTGATCAAATGGGATCATGTTAAGTACAGTTTTTTTTTATCTGGAGACAGTTATGTTACGTTGGATAATATTTTTGTATTATATGTTCGCGAATTAACTGCCTCGTCGGTTGTGTTGGTTGCAAGTGCGACTGCCGAACGGGAAGTCCTGGGTTCGATTCCCGGGTCGGGCACTACCAAATTTTCTTATTTAAATTTTCTAGCGGTGGCTCGGAATTTGGATATCACCACCTATTGTGGGATGTAAAAAAGTAACTGGTGAATCGTAGGAGTGTACTACATTCCTCTGCCTACCTCTCCGGGGATTACAGGCGTGATGTTACTTTTATGTTCTCGAATTGACATGAAAATGTCCTTTATTCTACATATCACAGTATTGAAAGGTTTTTTACGTCCTACCGCACAGATCATCACTCTTTCTTGATTGAGGATATGGTTATGGGTGGATATGTTAATTCAGGGTTCTAAATAACATGATTGTCGGATAATCTTTTACACAAAGTCAAGGTCTGCTTCTACATAACGAGATTATATGTAACGTCGCACTTATTCATAATAAAGTAATTGTTAGACCATTTTACTAGTGTTCATCTAGCCATTAATTGCATCTCGTACAGTGTTTTTCACCAAGCCTGTATTCCCCGAAGAGCTAGGCAGTGGAAAGTGGTACACTCCAACAATCAACCTGTGAGATTCCATAGCCTAGCTTGGAATAGTTGTTGAGCCTATTGCCATACATTCCAATCCAGATTCCAAGCTACTAATAGTAAATCTAAATTAAAATAAAACAGTAGCCGAGCCGGTAGTCGAAACCAGAACCTCGCGATCGGCAATGTTGCTAGCGACCTCTCGACCGACGAAGCATATTATAATATTAATTTAAATATACCAATGTAACACCGCTGTGAAGCTATCAATTGGATTTTCTGAAATACGAGTCCATGTTTCAATGCAAAATCAACCGTGAAAAGAATAATTTAACTTTGGAAATTATCAATTTCCCTTTTAAGGAGACTTCGGAAGGATAGTTGGCAAAGTTTAATCATTACCCAATATTGATTTCAAAGGAGTAAAACTTTTTATAATTCTAACGAACCATGAAGAAAGGGGACGTAATGAACTGTGACTCGCAAGGAATGGCTGGAACGATAAATGATTTTATAGTAATTGATTGATAGAAATACGAGTATATATGTATAAAGCTTTTTACATTTGCCTGTGTTGAATTTTCTTAATTGTTTATGCGGAATAATGGGTATTATTAGCATAGATCTTGAAAACAGGTTATCAAAAACCTTAATATATTAGACATTACAACTTAAAATACAGGAATATTCAGTACTATAGCCCATGTCTAGGCCATGCGTAATAATGTGAAATCAGATGGAAATTAAACCCTACTAGAATTTATATAGAGATTTCTAAGAGTTACAATTTCAATTAATATCAGTGATCTGGATTACTTTGCAAGACTACTCAACACATTATTCATGAACATGAACGGATGTATAGTTTTTGTTCGGCATAGTTTTTTCCATCCCGACTTTATATTTTAAGTTAGCAAACATTGTTGAAAAAATATTTTATTAACAAAGTGTGTCTACCTTTAATCTATTTTATACAGTGAATTATATAACGTAGTTAAAATAAAATACGATTTTGAATGAATGTGTAGTAGGTAGATTATTTTTATAAAATTCTTAGACATGTTACACGTAAAACGAAATGCATGGAACTCGGGCAATAACGGGTAGCGGCAATTTGCGAGACAAAGGTAGAGCTTATTGCACATTCCCCACTCACCTCTTGACGCTATTAAACCTCTACATGTGATGCTACTCCACAATTTAATATTCTTGAGAAAAAAGTGACCATTGTACAATTGTGTGACATCTTGACACTTGTTTAGAGCATCCTTTGCTTGTTCGCGCTTCTAATGTTCACAGTTCTGCCGAGTAAGGAACTCTCGATTAAGAAGTATAATATAATAATTAAAAATATACTAAAAATATAATTAAAAATATACGTAGATCTGTCGGTACTAAGAGAAGAATTTGCTAGTTGTCGATTATTTTATGATTTTGCTGGTAAGAACACCTAGTGTAATGGAGGTTTAGGGAAAAAGTAACTTCTATAAGCATGAGTTCGGTAAAGACTAATTACTGGTATTTTTTGTTGTAAAGTGAATTCCTGGTAGACGATCCAGAGACATAAAGTAACATAACATACAAATACTAAGGTATTATCCTTGAGGCATAGACAGAGGAATATGTTAGATTCCTATGATTTACTAAGTACTTTATACATACGTTCCAAAATGGAGTACGAAGTGAGAAAATATTCAACTTTGCCCAAACCGGTGATCAAACCCAAAACTCTCAGGCGGCAATCGCGCCTGTAATCAGTCGATCAACGAGACAGTCAAACAGATAAAGAGTAAAAACATAACATCACACCTGTAAACCCCCAAGAGGTAGGCAGAGAAATGCAGAACACTCCAGATGTAGTAATGCTTAGAAAAGATAGAAACTTCTGAAATTTCCCTGTCTTCGGATATTAGCGAAGAATGGAAGAGTAGATTCTTGTTATATAGAAAATAAACTGTTGGTTTGACCAGAAGATATACAATAGAATTTGTCCGCTTAAGACCTTAACTTATTATTTCTATGTTTATGTACACATTGTATTTACAACCAATTGACTATAAATCTAATATCACCTGTAATTGATTAGGTTAACATCTAACGTCTAATATTCAAGTAATAGATTTGAGATTTAAAAGTAATTTTATTATTCACATTACTTATTCTTAGGCCCTTTGTACACAAGGCTACACAAATCTTCGAGACAAATATTGTATACGACATTAGTATCGAGTCGGGAGTGTCGTGTCGCGCACGGTCCGTACACACGACTACGAATACGATCACTCTAAGTACCTGTTCAGCCACTATAGACGTAGCGGCTAAATGTATCACACGTTTACCAAATGTCTGACACATGTGATGATGAAATATTAATATTGTTCAATCATTACCGGAAACAAAAAATCGAAGTAACAAGATATTGGGTTCATCCGTATATTGATAGGAACATACAGTGCAGACTGTTTGTTACTGTAAAATAATTATAACAAACAGATGCTATATTCTTATCAATGTACAGAATGAACAAAGACAGTTATAGATATTTCGTGGATTTACTTATTCCACATATTTAGTGGATTTACTTATTACAGATATTTAGTAGATTTACTTATTCCACACACACCAGAGAGACACACACATGGGAGTGTTAGAGAAATCGTTGAGACTTATGTAGCGGCGATCTTGTCCGGCAGGTTGCGTGCGTTCGGTGTGATGCTAATCGCGGGACGAATGTCGACGACGCGAGTTGTGTACGAATCTTAATGGATTTGTAAGGCGGTCGTCGCTTGGAGACTAAAATCGCCGAGTATTGAAGAGTTGCGTAGTCTTGTTTGCGAAGGGCTCACGATGCGCGAGTAGCATCGCACCAAACGCGCGCAACCTACCGGACAAGATCAACGCTGCCTGAGTCTCAAAGATTTCTAATGGCGGAGAAATTTTTATATGTAAAATTTGTTTTTGAGATGAAGAAATATTCTTGTTTTTATAATTTTTACTCGAAAGAATATTCTAAAAGGGAGATAACAGAAAAAGCTTGGGTAGCAGTAGGAAATGCCGTCAATTTAACAGGTTGGTATCTTTTTACAGGGTTGAATGTAATCTGTAATGTAGTAGCCGTAGTAATGTAGTAATATAGCCGTAGTAATGTAGTAATCAGTAATGTTGATCTGTTCAGCCGCTACGTCTATAGTGGCCGAACAGGCAATACGCGTCGTACGATTCAATGTCGTGTGTACGTGCTCTGCGCTACTCGACACTCACGGCTCGATACTAATGTCGTATACGTCATCAGTATCGAAGACTAGCGTAGCCTTGTGTACGAAGGGCCTTATTCTCATTGTCTTCGCAGAACATTTTGGCAAGATTAAGTAGAGCGTGAAATGTGCGGAACGCGCGCAATATCGGGCAATATCAACATTAGCGAAACAAAGGTATACCTTATTGCAGATTCCGCGCTCATCTTGCGTCACCCCGGGTGCGGTAACGGCATCTATGTCTTTCAACATTACGACGACACGATCTTTTTCAATTTAATAGTACCTATAATTTCAATTTGGTAACAGAATATCGGTGCTCTGGTTACGTCTGAATTGATTGCTTAAGTTATATGACATATGGATCAAAATTCCAATAAGGTCATAAATGTGCTGATGAACTTAAATGCTACTTTATAAAGGTAATGTAAAGTGTTACGTAATGTAAATATTTAAAGGTTAGTTTAATCTTTTCTTACGAAATAAAAAAAAAACAGAATATAACACTTTTCCCAATTTTATTTCACCTTTTTATTTTTATAAAAACTCTGTCAGTTTAGAAGCATTGTTGCGAAGTACCAGCTTGTTTTCGGACAGGTGAAATTTTTCATACGTGGCATACCGTTGCTGTAAAGAGTAAAATGGTTCAGGACCGGACTAAAATGGCAGAGTATTTTGGGGGAACGCAAAAGAGATAGTTACGTGTCTGGCCTAGTCAAAGTTGGCGTCAGTGGTTCAGTACAAAAGCTGAGCTACATAAAAATATTCATACGAAGCATGGAAAAAAATTCCACAATCAGTGAAAGCGGTCCCCTGCGGCATATTGCGGCGGGGAGTTTTCATTAAATACGAAGCGTGGTTTGTGTCCAAAAAAATGCTTATATAGCCCCAGGCGTCTCCCCGCATGTAAGGATCGTTGTCGTTGGAAAATTAATTCATAAAATAAATTCCTTTGCTTCGCACAAAGACAGACCTAAGCTACCCTTTCTACGAAATCTTATTTATTTTTATTTTTAGCCTTCTTTGCCTAGCTGCACTTGTTTCCTTACAGTTGTTATAAATACGGCTTACCTTAAATTTATGGTATTAAATGAAACCCCTGGGCTTATGTAAACGTATGATTTAGAGTTTCGGGCTTTGTGTAGGGGTTGTAGTATGTATACACAATAGTAAGATTGTTACACGTTATTCTCTGACATTTAAAACCCCATGTTGAAAAATTAAATGGGTGTATTTAACTTTATTTTGTAGAAATACACATTGGTATATTTATATGTAGTGTTTTGTAGAATCAAGTAGAAAAAAAAAATTGAATAATTCTATATACCATATATTTCATAAGGTATTTCATAAGTTAGACAGACGTTCCACTTACAGCCATTTAGTAGCAGAATTTAACTTGAAAAAACTGTTTAAATTCAATAAATTTTAAGTGTAAAATTCATTCAATGATTTGCATTTAATATTTTAACCCAAAGGTTTAGTTTTTAGAATAAAAGCTTAAGACTTGAAGTACTAGTTCCAAACTTCAAATGTCTCTTGGTACATATTAAATTACAAGTAGAAAATTAATATCTACAATTTCTCTAAATCACTAAAGTCCTTAGTTCAATGATTTTGTATAAATTTTTCTAACTACTCCGTAACTGAGTTTAAAATCGCAATAGTCAAGAAGACATTTAGAGACAAAAGAATTAAATGTAAAAAATAAATGTTACACTAAATAATTATATCTATCGCGATTCTCACAAAATTGGGATAATAGACATTGATTTATAACTCACGGGCCCTTTTTTATTGGAATTCAATAAAAGCTGCACGCGATATCAACATCGGGCAGCGACCGAGCGCATAACGTACCAATAACAGGGGACACTCCAAACTGCTTACACGAAACTAATATCAGTGTTTGCCAGCTTGTAGCTATTACTCTCAGTCCAAATTTACAACGGGAGCGGCGACCGCCATTTTGTACTAGGAACCTATTCCAAATTTGATATACTTCTATTCAGATTAAGAATTTAAATTTATAGACAACAATATTTTAATTTCGAATTCTTTTCATTTTGTATTTTTATCAGATTTTAAAAAATCTGAACTTTTATTGCAATAAAAGTTGTAATAAAATATATTTTCATAATAATTTTATAACAAAAGCGACAAGAGCCAACGTAGAAGTAAGAGTTTGATTTAGGAATAAATCTATATAGATTAGGATTGTGTTCTGATAGACATAAACTTTAATTACACCTATCAAATTAATTTTATTCTATACATGGATTAGATACATTAAGATTTAAATAAGGAATTCAATAGAAATAAAACTCACAATGAAACATGTTTCGATCGATGTGTATGAGCCGAATGTTGCGTAATTAAGTCATTGATGTTCTATAGCCAGTCTTACCAAGTAATCAAGATTTATCCATTAACATCATGATACTAAATTACGTTATTCTAATGCAGATTAAGGAATAATTACATTGTGTTCATTACGCACGAATATTATTACAGTATCTACTCATTTAGAATATTTGCATTAACTGTAAGCTATTCATTTAAAGTAACGTTAAGTAACTTCACGCCTGTAATCCCCGAAGAGATAGGCGGAGAAATGTAGAACATTCCCACGTTTCACCAGTTGGAAAATAGCAGTGACTAGAAAAATCTGTTAATATTTCTAAAACATATAGAAATTCGTTTTCAATATATTGGAAAACGCTACCACTTGATTTTTGGACGCATTTGTTTTCCAATGTACTTCGACAGGCATAAATGTGAGACTATGTGATAGACGAATCATTATTTGGTCTGTCATTTACGACCCTTTTATTGGCTTTTGTGGGTGAATAGTTTTTACTTATAATATATGTATTTATTATATTAATAAAAGGCACAGGCAAGTGGAATTGAATAATTTTTTCTTAGATTTTCATACAGGACTATTCCATTTCAATATACGACAATTACTTCGAAATTCTCACCACCTATTCCGTAGTGATATTTAAACGTAACCCGTTAAACGTGGAAGTGTTCTACATTCCTCTGCCTACCTCTTCGTGGATTATAGGCGTGATGTTGCGTTTACTTCGAATTATTAAGGAAATCAAGTATTGAGCATCAATTTAAGTAATTTATATAATTAACCAATTGTGTCATTAAAATGTAAACGAAACTAGGGTAACATTTGCAAATCCGGGTTTCTCTTAAGCCGCTTGAACTGTGTTGTTATTTCGTAGAATTCATTAACTATAGATACATATGTAATATAGAGCAATGACATTGACAATGGCAATGACAATAATTTACAACTACTTTGTTACATATCGCGTTATCTATTCTATTACTATTTATAAATAAAAAAATAAAAATTAAGGACATCAATATTTTTTTGATGACATCTAAAAAAAATACAAAAACGAATTTAGATTCTTTTTTATGGATAGGTGCACCTTTATTACACACCTTTATTAGGATGTAAACAATAGCGTATGATCTATTCTTAGACCTGCCAAATTCACACAAAAAATCATGAAAATAGGTCAATCCGTTTTCGAGGATTTCGGCGATTTCGAAAAATCTCGTGTCATTTTTTTTTCAGATTTCATGTCAAATTTTTATTATATAAGACACCATAATATCAGAGTATGAAATATAACAACAAATCCTAGATAGGATTCAGGATTGGGAATAGCATATACTCGTAAATATCTAAATGAGTTTCTAACGTTCGCACTGCGTCGACGTAGACAGTAATCTTTATCGTGGGCTAAAAGGGATTCTTCAAAGGGAATTATGAACGAAGTTGGTTACTTTGAGTTCGTCGTGTTGTTGTTGAGCCGAAGTGTCCGCGGGACAGGCTCCGTGCTCCATATACTACTATATGGATTTAAATTAAGTTCACTTTTATTACTTACTGTTAATTTGCGCTACTAGCGCACGAGGCGCTGGTGGCGTTCGTGAATCAGTTTTGCGTTTGGAATTAGCTATTAATCGCGGAGATTGCTTTGTTTTATCATCAGTGACTATTTATAATGGACCGGATGATGCTTCTGGGATTATATCCGTCTTATATAATTTTATACTACAAGTTAGATTGTTAGATAAGCGTTTCAGAGTCATTTATTCAGACCAAGTAATTGATTAATGTGAAATAGAATATCTGTTAATAATGAAAATTAAAATATAAGGTTCTCCCTTGCCTATAACGTTATGGACGCAAAGCATTTTATTTAAGTACCTACCTGTATTTCTTTCATAACTGAAGAAATGAAAGAGGAAAAGTTAGAGGTAATTCATTTTGCCGTAACAACAAAGATCAAATAAAAATTTACAACATTCGTAAACTTTGATGCCACTTCCGTAACTTATATTAAAATTTTATACAAGAAATTGAGATGCTTCTCGTCGGCCTTAAATCTTAAAGTTGTGTTCCGTTCTCCGTTTGTTTCGGTTTTCGAATTGTGTTATTATAATTTTATAATACTAATAACTCTAATACTCACAATGTACTAATTTACATAAATATACACTGTTTATTTATGACATGAGCTAGAACTTTGGTATAAAGAAAGTTGCTGCATGTCCACGTGTACAGGAACTAAAGGCGACCATCACAGTTCACACAAGTAGTGAAATGTTAATTACTAATCTATGTAGAATAGCTCTAAGAATACATGCACGTGCAGTGACAGAGATTAAGTATGTTAAGGTTACTATGGATCCTATTGCAGCAACCTGTTACCGATAACTTTCGTAATTACTTAATAAACCATATTAATTGTATATAGCCCTATACTTACAGTCCTACAGGAGGTCTGTTCAAGATGGTCGTGGGAGCAGTGGCTACTGGAGAGTGCCGTTCGAAAGTCTGCTTCTTAACTACTACTACCTATATAAATTAAAAAAGCTATGGACATACATGTATATAATGTTCATCTTGAGAATTTTTATAATCTATATTGCTTCCCTTTAAAAGAAAAATGATGTAATCGTATTGAAGTATGTATGTAAAATTGATTTGCATTGTATATATTTACAGCGATTTGCATTTCGTAATATATTTCATACATCATTTGATTAGCGGTTCTTTATATTATCATATTCGTGAAGCTAACTCATCTTAACAATAAGCGACTGCAGCGCGAAGCAGTATGAAGGTGCAGAGTAACTGCGCCGCCATAAAATATTCAGAGTACTTCATACCGGCTCTATTATATAAAACAGCGAGGTGCTTTAATCCGTTAAAATGGAGATTTGTTGCCAGCGGCCCTCCTTCCATACTTCTTTATTTATATTAGTTACCTTCTAGAAAATTTATTCAGTTCCCTTGAATATTATCGGTTGGGTTCTTAAGTAAAATACCGCTGTATCGTGTTTAATTTTTATTTAACTGAATCGTACTGGGAATAGATAAAGTACAATTTATTAGGCTTATTGGACATGGTTAGAATTAAACGGGGGCTTAATTTGAATTTAATTATAGGGTGCCAGTATCTACTTTTGAGTTTTCTTGGTTTGCGTTAGCTGTTTCTGTTTGCTTTGGCTGCATTCGGATTAAAACATAATTTTGTGTGTATTCAAGATGTTCGTGTGTGATTTTTACGTGTATAATTACTATCTGATTAACGATTCGCTTATGGCTTATGGAGGAAAAAAGTCAAGTCAAAGTCTATCAACACCAGAAAAAATGTCATTTTTTTTCTGGTGTTGATAGGTTTACACTCATCTCAAAACACAAGCATAGATGATAATAATAAATCATAATCGTTATAATTATAATCGTCAACTTGCATGACTTACGGTGGACTTCCTCTTATAAGCACGTCGTTTCCTCGGTTTGCCGAATCACACTTGCAGAACGGTTTCCCACCGTTTTTTTTCTTGGTGGAAATCCTGCATGGTTACCCAACCGCTCTGGTGAGCGGGCGGGGTTATGTCGGACTCCTACTGACTAAAATCACCATGGTGTCCGCACCATCATTATGGGTATATCATGAGAACTGTTTGTTCGCACGACTCTAGCGCCTTCGGGACAGGCTTCCTCTGCTAGACGCCATCCAAGCAAACTTCGGATGGCGTCTATACGCGGGCCTTTACGTGTGAGTGACGGGTCCATCCGATCCATCGTCCACAGGCCGAGGGCTATGGGGCTCCGCTCAGGGTGGGCCCTCTCCAACGCCCAGTGCGACGTTTCCCACTAAGCCGGAGTACGTTACAGTTTAGTTACAGCGTTACAATTTTTACAAAAGTTACAGTTTGAGTTTTGTTTAAGATTTTGTATTCCTTGCACACTGCAGAGATGGCTGCAATTTGTTGGCTCCTGGAAAGTTGATTAAAATAACTTCAAAATGAGAAGGAGAGAACATTGGGCCATGAAGAAAAAAAGAGTGCGTCGACCCAGGAACGAATGAAGGTTTAACTCTGCATTTAATTTATATAAATTATATGCATATACGCGACGATGTAATTAATTTAAAACGTAACTTCACGCCTGTAATCCCCGAAGAGGTAGGCAGAGGAATGCAGAACACTCCCACGTTTCACCGGTTA
>DWFO01001601.1:0-15413 GCA_018246595.1 Mimoniades nurscia nurscia | reverse complement strand
ATGAATAAATATATAAATTAATTAATGATGATTTTTCCTAAATATTCTAATTTCGTATACATATATCGGATAAATATATCGATTCTATGTATATTGACTCGATATATCAAATAAATGTATCGATATTTTATCACATATCGAGCACTCCTACAGTACTGTCATTCACTGTGTTACTGATTCACAGATTTCACAGTGATTCACTTCACTGTATTGTAGTGATCTGTGATCTTATACTACGAACATGTTTTGGATACCTTGCACTGTTTTAATTCCGTGATCAAATTATATTTCAAACGTTTCATCCTTTATTTTCAAGCATGGCTTACTATTCAGATCAAGTCAGCTTGAATATAGAGGAAGACTCGCAGATAGAGAATGTTCCTCGCGCTCCACTTCCCAGGGTGGACCCTTACCCTCGATATATGGGTGCAAATAGAGATAACTTGGGCTTTGGTGATCGGCTGAACAACGTTTTTAGAGAAATCAGACCGTTTATGGAAAATGCACGAATGGTAATATATTATTAACTTAGTGATAACGTCATTTTTGAGTTGAATCATTTGAGTTTTTTAATTTTTTTTAATGCTTCTTCTTTCTAATGTTTTATTTACTGTTAATTGTTTTTAACACTTATGTAATCACAGTATCACACACGTATTGATTATAGATTACATTTAACCAAATATGATTTGATTAGCTTTGGATTGGTCTGCTTCGATAAATTTTAATAAAAAATATACATAGCTACTAAACAGATCATAGCATTATTAAAACGATATAACGGATAACTAAAGTCATTCCTTTAAATGTCAAGTATAAAATTAAAATTTATTACATACAATTGAAGTGGCTCAATATACTAGACTTAATTGTAATAACATTTTTTTAACACTCATATACAATACTCTGATCAAAATTATATTGACTAATCACCACATAGTGCAGACTTCTATAGGCACAGCTAAATGCCTTGGCTGCCTACACTCAGCAGTGTAGGTGATGTAAAAAGCCCTGCTCTGTGATGCCCAACTTGCATGGCCAGCATGGGGAAAAATCCTTAAGGATAGAGAATATCCAGCAGTGAATTAAAACTGGTTGATGATGATGATGAAATTGGGGAATATTCAGACATTCATATAGCTAGCTTGGCAAAACAAATGATAAATAAAATGGAAAATAACTGCTATGTTGGTCATGTGGTTGCAAGAGCACTGCTGATTGGGAAGTCCTGGGTTCAAAACCCTGTTTGGACACTACTGGATTTGACTCGGAGGCTCGAAATGTGTCCAGAGTATGGCAACAGGCTCACCAAATATTCAATAGTGAAATGTAAATATAACTGGTGAAACATGGGAGTGTGGCTACACTCCTTTGCTTACCTCTTGGAGGATTACAGATGTGATGTTACATTTTACATTAAAAATACTAAATTCATACTTTACAAACAACAAATATTAAACCTCATAGTAAAGCCTTGTCCTTGATAATAAATGAACCTATAAATTGATTCATCAGTCAGGTCTACGAACCACCAGACCAGTACATGCCAATATGAATCAACATGGAGCTAAATCAAATAAGATTAACATGTAGAGTTAGATTGACATTAGTGTCTCATTTGATGGACTCAGGTGGACAGTTACCAGTGGGTTATCAGAATGATTTCTATAATGCTTAATTTTGAATTGGTATACTGAAAGGATTTCATCTTAAATATAATACATTGTTAGAATACTTGTCAATATTCCAATATTGATCAGAAGTTTTACAGCCAGTCCACTCATTTAAGGTTTATATTTATACTAGCTGTGCCCACAATTTCACCGGCATAGAATTCTATGATTCTAAAATGAAAGGTGCCAAAGTTACTCCTTATTACATCAACTGTCTGCTGGTGAAAGTCCCGTCAAAATTAGTGCAGCTGTTCTAGAGATGACAGAGAGAGAGAGAGAGAGAAAAATTAAAAAAAATGTTGTTATGTCATATATGCACTAAGTATAATTACATATGTATTTAGTAAAAAGTGGTTATTTTAATGTTACGAACAGAAACTCAATTTTATTTATTTCAGATTCAAATTCAAAGATTTTAGATTCAAATTTTATGTATAGATTTTTTTGTAATAGAAGGCTGGGCAATTCACACTTAGCAATTCAAGGTTAGCAATTGCTGTTACAAAAACAGCAACCAACTGCCACACAGGATCTGAAAAAAAAACTTAAGACAATCTTAGAATTTTTTTATTACTTTCATATATCGAATTATCTAAACACTGGCGTGATTTTCTATTGAACTAATAATATATAAAATGGTATAAGGTCAGAGTTATCATGATATGACTGATTTTCTAGGTCTGTAAATTTTATCTATGAACTTGTAGCTTTGTTCTTTTAGGGAAATAATCCAAGACTGTCACTCCCTATGTGGCTTCCTCGGTATCAACCTAGCACAACTGGAGAGTATCTGCCAAGACCACAAAGCTCGGCCACACATTCAAATACTGCTCCCCCAACTTATTATTATTCAGAAAGAGAGGACCAGATGCCGAATTCAGTAGTAAATCACAGTGACTCCAATGAATCAAATAGCACAGAAAGCAATCAAACTCAAACTCAGCCAGAAGCCAGTGCTCCAGTGAATCCCATAAATAACAATAATATAAACGATAATGCAGAAATTGAGAGTCAGAGTGATGACGCACATCAGGTACTTATTTTTATTTTATTTTGATGCTTAACTATACTGGATTTTAGAATTAATTTTAAAGTAAATTTATTGTGAAAGACAAATCAACATATTTGCTCTGAATCGGCATGCTTTTATGTACGTTCATTTCACTCACAACTGAGATGTTGCATAAAGATTAATAAAGAATGGATTAGTAAGGAATAAAAATTAAAAATAATAAAAGAATAATATAAAAGCACCTCACACTTTTTCACAACAAAATTTATTACTCATTAATAAAATCATTACCTTTATATCTACTAGAATTTCTTATTCAATACCAACTGGTAGACGCTATTACATAATTATATTTACTCCAAAATTAATTTCTACTTTTTAGTTTGAATTGCATTTAATGCATGTCTTGTTAGTTTTTTTAAACCTTTAATTATTTTCTAAATTTTTGTCTTATTAGCATTATTTTGGTTAAAAAGTTGGGTAGGTACAGGTGCCATAGGAAGGAGGTGAAATTTAAGTTGTAAGACTCCCTTACATAGTTATGTGTGAAGCTAATTAATGTTTATAAAAGAGTGTGTCGACCCAGGGATGTATAGATGGAGTTTTAACTCTGTGTTGTCAATTTATATAAATTAAGCATGCATTAGCGATTAAGCCATTAATTTACTCTTAATACATGATAAAAACCAAAAATATGTTGCATTTACATTTATTGACATTGACATTGTTTAATATTCCTCTTTTTTATAGCCTGAGCCTATATTTGCACCAGTTTATCTATTTTATATTTCATTCCATAGAGCAGAGTTGCATACCTATGTTCAGAATGAAGTCAGTATGGAAAAACGTTAGCTTGTAGCTTGATTTCAACATCATATTCCAGGGTGTGTCATAAATGTACTATATAATACAAAAAGAAAGTAGTTAAAACTCCAATACATATGAATTATCATTGTATGTTATAATTTGGTAAAATATTTTACATTCTATCTATGCTCTAACAATATACTTTCATTGTAGGTTGTGGACATAAGATCAACAGTTAACATCTTGGTCCGTTATGCACCATTCTACGTAATATTATTCATAAAGTTTATGTATGACAGTTGTGAAGGATTATTCACATTTCTCTTATTATTCGGCATATTTATACATGGCAACAATTTCGTGAGAAGGTAAGTTAAGATGCATATATTGCATTGTCTCATTAGTATCCAGATTACTGAGATGATATGGTCAATGGAAGAAACAATCCAGGTTATTACTAATCAGTTAGCAACCCTAATACTTTGGCCTATTTCTTATTTATATAATGTGCATGAATTTTATCCAAGGTCTATTTTCAGGGAACATGGAAAACAGATGAACAGAAGTGTATTTTTACTATTCTGTGAATTAGTGTTCTCTATCAGCAGTATTCTAATTATTAATTACTTCTTTGGCCATGGAAAGTTGCTTCGCAATGTAATCATGTTTCCTGGCTACACTGAGCCCATAGATGTATGGGAGCTGATATGGCTGGTTGTGCTCACTGATATCCTTGTGAGGATAATCACTGTGGATATCAAGATGATTATAACAATGTTGCCAGCTTTTATTTTGCCATTCCAAAAACGGGTGTGTAGACTTTACAATATGATTCTTACATTAATTTACATTATGACTGATTTCTTACATTAATGGTCCAACAATGGTTGAAATTCAACTGTATTTCATTGAATCATAAGTTTGAATTTACCATTTACTTACATTCTAAGGTATTTAAAATTACAGTCACACTTCGAAAATTTTATTGAAATTAAGTTCATTCAGAGTCTAAAGTGATACTGTGATGATATATTGTCGTACAATAGCTCTTAGTTATTAAGGCTCTTAAAATATCTCTAACTGATGTACCAATAGAATTTCACTCCTTTGTGAGATGTGTTGTCTTTTGAATGATTGACATTAAAGCAATTTCAAAATGGTTATTTGATATGCTTGAATAATGTAAATGATTACAAAATCATTTTAATGTACCAACCATTATGAGGGGAGACCTTTGTCCAACGGTGGACTGCATTACTCTGATGATGATGAACTAATATTGGGGTAACTGAAACTTGTTAGCAGTTACATAATAAAAACTACCTAATGCTCAAAAGTGTTTACTTTTCCCATTTGTAAAAGAAATTGACTTATATAGAGTCCAGCACTATCAATGCTTTTGAATTATTATTGCAATGCAAATTATTATCCTTCTCATTAAACTTTAACATTCTAGGGCAAGGTGTACTTGTTCACCGAGACAGTGTCCCAACTGTACCGCACGCTGTTGGCCATTCAGCCGTGGGTGTTCTTCTTAACTGGATCGTACCAAGGCTCAGAGAAGATGGTTGGCATGTTTCTTCTTTCCATATATGTCATCTGCAAGGTCATCGAGATCCTGTTTCGCTTGCGACTATTCAAGAACGCGACGTGGACCTTGTTGCAGAGTGTGGTGAGTGTTGATCTCTTGTTGATGACACAATCACATCATTGAGCTAAATAGCCCTGTTCATAAACATAAGATTGGAATAACTAGCTGAAGGAGCAGTAGAAGCAATGTGAAGAGTTGATGATATAATAATCTCATGATCAGTGCATCAACTTGTCAATAAAATAGCTATTGCATGTCACTTGATGTGACGATTAATGTTATTGGTGACTCACTGCCTCGTAAATAAAACGCCGACTAATCATTTGATTGTTTCATACCAATCTTTTGAAACTGTCGAGTGCAGATAAAGTGCTTGATGTTCAAAATTTCTTATGTTGATATATCTTCATGGGCATCCCGAACCATCTATTGTATGTTTCACAGTTTTACAAATATGATACAATTGTAAACATTTCATGATTTATTTTAAATATGTAATTAAAAGTAACTTCACGCCTGTAATCCCCGAAGAGGTAGGCAGAGGAATGTAGCACATTCCCACGTTTCATTTATTTAATGGCATGTCTTACATATACATACATATTAGAAAAGGAAGTGGTCCATTTTTGTCATCACCAATTGACTTATAAACTATTAATGCCCCAATAATGAGTTAAAAGAAACATTACGGGAATTATTAATAAAAACATCAGAGTCGAGATACTTGGGTGATTATTAAGAGAACACTAAAGAATTTCATATCGAGTTGATTTTCCTTCACAGAACCTAGGCACGAAACCAACACGGGAACAGCTGGTGGCAGCTGGCGAGTCATGTCCGATCTGTCACGACGAGTATACTACGCCAGTGCGACTGGGCTGCAGCCACATCTTCTGCGAGTTGTGCATAGCGGTGTGGCTGGACCGGGAGTACACCTGCCCGCTGTGCCGCGCCAAAGTGGCCGATGAGCCTACTTGGCGGGACGGCACCACCACCTACGATTTCCAACTTTTTTAAGGCAATGCTTATAAAAAACACCTGTTTCTCAACTGTTTTATATGCATCATAGTTTGCAAAACAATGATTATCAAGGAATTAATATGTCGAGTGGATAGTATTTCCAACTGCTTTAAGGAGTAACACTAGTGCATACTTTTCATATAACTATTTAGAGTTTAAAATAATCCATTTTCTTGACATGAATCAGTCTGTGTCCATTTAAACAAAAGTGTTCTACCATAGGCCAGCCATTAAAAAATCTATTCAGTTTAATACGTTAACAACATTGTATTCGGCGAATTAGTAATGTCTACAATATTTCCATGTATTATCCGACTCTCTTGATAATTGTTCTGACTACAAAATAATGTCTCTTTCACATAGCTTCACCTTGCTTAATTTTCAATGCATTTAAAGATATTCCAAGCAATTTCTAACTGCATTTAGAGATTATATTTTGTATTACCATTTGTGGAAAGGTCAAAATGCTGTTAAAATTGGTTCAAAAGAATGAAATATTTATTTTTGCCGACAGTTAGGCAGTGCAGTCTTCTGTCAATAATTAATCATTTTTAGCAGTGCATATGACTGAAAATGATTAATCGGAATTTAAAATTTAATTAATTTCTTAAAATGCCTCAAATTAAAAAAAGTATCAAAAACACTTAAGAAATTTTCCAGGTGTATTGCACTCTTTCAGGGCCAGATATAGACAAATATAAGTGCAAAGATCGTTTTACAATTATATATAATTTCAAATTAATAAAAAAAGTTTTAGGTATACTTACTTAAACAGGTGTTATAATTAAGACTTCTTATATACAGGCATTTATTAATCTCATTTAATTCGAAATCGATTGATAAAAAAGATATTCCATTCTTTATTAATGTGTAACATCTTTTTTCTCACTTTCCCTTCGCGATCTGTGGGTTTGATTTTGTGAAAAGCAATGGAAATATGTAACAGAGAGCCGTTATCATGTTTTACTTATTAAGGGACATTTGTAATTTCCGCCTATTTATTTTTGTATACATAGTCTAGGTCTATTTTAGTTTATGAAACAAAATTATTGATAATGAATTTTAAGCAATAACTTAATGCTTTTAAATATTTCAGTACTTATGTTAAAATAATAATGTATAAAAAAAATTTAGAAACAAACCATTCATTTTGGACGGTACAAAACGGCGGGAAAACATGAAAGGCGGGTGTGTCAGTTTTTAATTATTAATATGTAGGTACAGTTAAAAACTGAAGTTTTTAAATGAATATAATAAATAAAAATATAGTATAAAACATAATAAAGTATTGATATGAGTAAAATATGCTTCAGATAATCAATAATAGTTAGAATCCCAAGAGCATATTTCTCTTTCCTCATTACATAAAAATAAACAAAAAATTTATTGATGAACACTTTCTATTAATTCCGAGTAATTAAATGAGTAAGAATGTAACAGATCCAAATATGCTAATAATGTTAATATTGCTTTGCTTATTACCAAGATGAGTTGAGAGATGTTACACATTTTATGCAACTACTGTAAGGTTAGCTTACTTTTAGTAGTTATATAGGCTTTAACAAATGTATAAATAATCTAGTTTTGATATAAAATATATTTTAAGGGATTGTAAGAAAGCAAGTCTGTCAGATGAGAGTTTGAATAGCAAAGCAAGGATGTTGTGTTAATATTTCTTATAGAGTTATTAAAATGACAATTAGAACTCAATTATATAGAACTGTAAACAGTTTGCTTAATTTCCAAATATAAATATGTTTGATACTATGTCATCGTTACTATTACTAATTACATTTTTCTACTATCAAACATTTTGAAGGTCAGTACTGTGTTTTAGATAAATGTTTCTCATATTAGAAAACCATAGATAAAATTGACTATGATGTATAAATATAGTTCATTCATTTGTCGTGCCAAAAATAATATTGAACCGGTAGTAAAAATAATAATGATTATTATTATGATATTATACCAAGTCACTCACAGGATAGGCAAAGTAGATCTAAAGCCAAATATCTCTATTTTTACAGACATTCTCATGATACACATGACAGTAATAATAATGATAGGATCCTGATTCCTTTTGTTCAACTCAAATTAACATAATGAGGATTTTTAAAAAGTATGTACATTAAGAAAATGAACATAATTTTCTAATACATGAAGTATTAGGAAATGTTTTCATTTCTGTCTATGGATCTTCTTATTTTTGTGTGCAATTTAGGATTTCATGTCTCTATACTTCATTGTATCAGTTTATGTAGGTAAGATTACACCTCTCCATGTCTGCATAATTAAATTATATGACAGTATATACCAGTGATTCTCAACCTTTTTTTTGTTGCGGCACATATTTAACGATTTCAAAATTTGGCGGCACACAAAGAAAAAGATAAAAATTATTTACTTACTACAACACACTGCATAAATAGTTTATGACAAAAATTTTAAATATACGAAATAAACTAATATATGTATATACTAATAATAACTAAATGTTTATTAAGGGATTAATCAGGTCTTAATTAGCAGTTCTATGTAAGCCTGTATGTATATATGTATATTATTGGAGTAAAGTATGGAAATTTGGCGGCACACTTTTGAAATTTGGCGGCACACAAAAGTGCCGCGGCACAGTGGTTGAGAATCACTGATCTACAGTATCATAATTTTAATATATTTGTCTTTCACAAATTTAGTACCTAAAATAAATAATTGTCAATATCTATTAAATTCGTAGAAACATAACGATGGGTATTGTAGCCTTCATGAGCAATAGCTGTAATGTAGGTAAGCTTCGTGGATAAGAATGTTCAAGGAAATTAACTGTTTTGATGTTATTTCATCACCTGAAATCAATGACAATACCGATCACGAATACCACTGAAAAAAGCAACAAAAAAAATTACGCAAAACGTGATGAGGAAACTGCACAGCTTTTGTCCACACTGCTCTTGACAGCGAGTACAATCTGCCGAGCTGCACTGGGCCGGCGTGGCAGTCGACGGCCGAAACCCTTTGCATGCTGACAGGCGACGCGCGTCCGACAGTGGAGCGAGGAAAGGGTCGATGATGGTGAATAATACTTCTTAGTGTATCGGATGTACCTATGGCAAGTTGTTATTTAGCAGTAGTATGCCATTAGCCTGAATGCAGCGCGCGGTCCAAATGCTTCTAATAGTCCACTCGAGTTTTGCTTGCCCAATTCAGCGCCACTTCTGCGGCGTACCGTCGCTTAGAAAAGCGTCTACATTTAATCATGTTATATTCTGAAAAAAAAAGAAACATTGGGTCAAGAAACCATTTGAGAAAACTATATTTTATTATTCCCAAAACTTCTGCCTGAATCTCAAATATTAGATATTGAAACCGTGGTCATCCTTTAAGGGTTGATAAAATATGTTTAATTCAAATTTAAAAAAAAATTAACATCACACCTGTAAACCTTGACGAGGTAGGCTGAGGAATTTATGTAGGTATTACACACTCACGATTCACCAGTTACGTTTACGTCCCACTATGGAATGGGTGGAGAGCCTATTGCCTATTGCCATCAAAATTAAATACCACTATTTTAAATAATTGTTAAACAGGTAACGATTATTATTTGAATTGTGACCATAGAGGTTGTCAATACATGTTTTCATTGAAAATAATAAAATATCATCGTCGCCATCCAAATTCACATGCAAAATACACAAACACTAGAGAAAAAGGGCAGCACCAAGCTTTTTCCATCAACCTGTGGATGTAAGTTCAAAATGTGACCTTTAAATAATAATATCGACCGCGATTGTACATCGCTGATTCTTTTGGCAACTGGAGTGGCCGGTCTCGTGGTCCGGAGTTTTTCCGTGCACTTCAGCGGTTATCGTAAATCACTCGCGCACAAGCGTACCGAACCATGAGACCTTAAATAAGACGTAGGTACTTCGTTGTATTAGTGTACACGTATCTCAGAGAAGAGGCGGAGCAGCGGCCACCACGCGCGCGGTGAAGGTCGAACTTACCGTCATACTCATCGTAATAACGAACCATTACGTATCATTTACATAGCATAAGTTTCTCCTCCGTTTACTATACTTTACTCGGTCACGGCTTGCTGGTTTAGTTTTCAACTTTTCTCTACGGGGTAATGGGTCGGACTTTTAGTCCTGTCAACGTTTTTAATAGACCGGAGCTTAAACCAACGTTGCCAAATTAACCGCCCGCCGTATCGCCCGTCAGCTTGTTTAAAAAAAAAACTTATCAATGTCAAAAGCTTCAAAATCTAACCAAAAACAGTTGTTGAATATTTAACAATATCTGAAGAGTGTAAAAACGCCAAATAGTTAAAAGCTGTGGCATCTATTTCGCCACCGCGGTTCTGTGCAGTGTCACGGGGAGCGCGGCGCGGTGAGCACAGACAAGCACACATAAATATCAGGTGAAGTGGTCCTCACGCAGCCACGCACTGAAGTGCCTACTCCTTTTGACAAGCTCTAGTGCTGCGACAGTGTGCCTATCGATACTTGTACTATCGACATTATTATGTACATGATCACATCAGGTCCCTTGCGGTGCTGGCAGAGCAGCTATATGCTTACAGAACTGACGTCTTCTTCCAATTTGATCACTTTATATACGCGCGCCGACTTCAGATACTTTTGATTCCCCATCAGCCAGTATCTGACCTATGTGGTCGATGCAGGTAAGTTTTCATATGTTATATGCTATAGTTGCACTGATTTCCTGATAATGCCTAATTGACATATTCCGTTTACAAATATTCAACATTAATCTACACCAATAAACGACCGCCGTTTATTCGTTCATCATCTTCCTCGTGTATAAATATGGTTGTTAGCAACTAGTCCATTCGTCAATCGTAACGTGATATTAAATCATCTTCATCTTTTTATCGTTCAACTCGGGTCTCCTCTCACAGCGAGAAGGGCTGAGTGCTGGGCAGGGTGTACCACGTACACTAGGTAGCCGCACGCCACCAACCAGTTAAGCGTCACGACTGTCAAGTGTGCCACCGTCCGCGCTATCTGTGGCCGCTCGCAGCAAGCCTGTTTACGTCCTGAAATACTCGGTAATTACATAATTACAATTATTATTATATTATATAATTATTAATTACAATACTTTAAAAAGTAAATATTACACTTGCTTGTAACTCTGTCGGGATAAAATAGGCGCCGTGCGGAGCGCGACCGAGACTTACCTACCTTGACCAAAAGTCGAATACTTGCTACTGGGGGTTCCGAAGTCTTTAACATCGGCGCTCGTGCATGAAGAGAGTGATGATATCAATATATTGGTTATTCGTCCATCTCTGCCTACATCACAAGAGAACCAGCGTGATAATGTAATAATAAAAACAGTCGAATGAATCCCCGGAGTCTCGTTTTTGGGTGCTAAAGAAAAATTGTCTAGCTATATTTTTAGGAATTTGCATGTCAGTGGTAATTAGTTGTTTGTTTACTATATTAAGGAAGGTTTTCCTAATTTGGGATCGCGTGGCCGCGCGTCGGACGGCCCAAGATATTATTGTTACTAACAGTTACGGAAGGTCACGGCTGTCGCTGAGTGCTGGTGATTTTATTGTTTGAAATACCGCAACATGTAAGCCAAGGTCGGAACTCGACGCAGAGTACTCGTATCTCATCCATGTAGCTGGATGGAGAGGTTCAGCTGATTGTATTATAATTGACCCGTGGCCCGAGACGGAAATAATAACTTTACGAGTTCCCAGTTGGCTCGGCTCCGGTATCGCTGGTGTTAGACCGGCACTGATGCTACAAGTGTTTCGAGGCCCGCCTATTGCTACTGAAGTGCGTTTACGTTTTATAGCTCTTAGTAGAGTTGCCAGCTTCATTTCTACAAATGTAGGATCGATCTGCGAAAATTTCATGTGCGCAATGTTTCTTAAGATTGACATTTAAGTAAAATACGTTATTGACGTGATATTTTTAAGCATGTAGAGTTGCCAATGGCAGTCTGTTCAGATAAATAATAAATCCAATAATGATGAATATTAATGAAGCACCAATAACTAAAATATGTAACTGTTATAAGAGCTCAATTTTGTGAATAAGATTTTTCTAAGGTGTAGTCACAACTTTCCATTGACAATCCATTATAGACTAGCGTTTTATTTAATTTCTTTGCCTCGTTGGTCGTGTTGGTTGCGAGTGCGACTGCCGAACGGGAGGTCCTGGGTTCGATTCCCGGGACGGGCACTATTAATATTTTAAAGGTTTTCAAAGTCTTCGGACTTGGGACAGCGTGGTGGGCTAGTTTTAAAGTTCCTCATTCTCAAAAATATTTTTATTGCAATGTTAAATTATCGTCAACCTAATTCAGTCAAATGCTGAACATGTAAAAGTCAGCACGATTCTTCAATACCATTGTATAATATTCAATAACTAGTGATGTGATGTAATTGATGATGCCGCGTTTGGCATTGTCGCAGTGAGAGGGCGTGGATTGGATGCTCACCGGCTTGGTAACAGTGGTCGGCGACCTGGTTTACTAAGATGTGAGATAACATCACACATCACGTAGCTGTTATTCAATAATATTGTGTCAATAGGCAATTACATAGTAATATGACAAAGTGCATTGTAATTTTTCATTGTCAGCAAATAGTTGGCTTACTTTCATGTAAATGTTAGCAAAAATGAAAGGAAATACATTGAAAAAAATGTTATGTTCGTTGTATAAAGTTACGTTCGTAAAGGTTAATTTTATTTTTTTTGTTAACTTAATTTTAAAATGGGGCTTAAAAACTTTCAACATCATTATCATCAATATTAGCTAAGTCCACAGCTGGACATAGGCCAGAACATCGCTGAATAGGAATATATTGAGACTTAATCTATACAGATAAATAAAGTTGGAGTGTCTGTTTGTAATATTAAAATATCTGTTTTTTACTAAATGTATATTATGTATGTATGCATGGTACATATACGAAATTATTTTTTTAAATTTTTGTCTGTCTGTCTGTCTGTTTGTTCCGGCTAATCTCTGCAACTGCTGGACCGATTTTGACGGGACTTTCACTGGCAGATAGCTGATGTATAAAGATGTTTCATTTTAGAATTTTGAAATTCTAAACGGAGGAAGTTGCGAGCACAGATAGTTTATAATATAAGGATTATATAAAAAAAGTCCCTGTTATTGTATATCTGTCTGCATTATCTCGAAACCCGCTTTGACCGACCCGCAGTTGGCCAACGGGGCATCGGATGGCCTTTACCCACATCACCCAAGAAGACCCGTGGTTAATGACGAAAATTCGAATTGGTTGATGATGATATAAACAGTAAATAGAACGGTCGCAACAATCAATCGTCATCGTGATGATGATGTCGATGACCACTCTGAAACAAGACCCGTGGTTCATGGTGACCATCATGACGAATTGGTTGCTGATGACGTAGAAAGTAACTAGGACGGTCGTGACAAGCAAATAAAGACTATTTTCTTCTATTCTATTCTATAATGATTTCTGCATTACCGACTTACTCATTCATTCATTACTATGTATTCTATTATGTATTCAAGTCGCTCTTGGTTTTATGTGCTGACGTCATTGCAAAGTGATTAATAAACATAATGGACAATGATATACAATTATAATTATATGCTGAGACGATACTTACGATAGGTGTAAGAGTTAAGACATAATTCATAGTAACAGACGACATATACGATAACATATGGGAAATTACAATTCAGGTAAATTATAATAATATAATTTATCAAAATCAAAGCCTCCTTCTAGGTTTCCTTATTACGTGCGATTTACAAAAAGCACATGAAAATATCCAACTAACACAGACACTAGTTATGAATCGAATTCGGGACTTCTTGAATGATAGACTGGTGATGCACTTGTCAAATTTAATGAACATTCTCGCGAAATCGATGTGCGTGTGTACCGGGAGTGATAAATGTATGAAAGGAACATCAGATCAGATTTGGCACTCGGTGCCCTCTGCTCACCCCGTAAGAGACGTATGATATTGCTTGACGATTTTATTTTTATTTATTATTATATCCAAATACAAAATATCATTAGAAATAATTTTCATGTTAAACGTAATCTACAGCTTCTTAAGTTCGTAACTTAAAAGTATAAGCAATCAAAGTCGCACTACGAGTATAATCACGCGCGCCAGTACCGTCGTGTCAACGCTCGGAGGTAGGCGGTGAGGCGCTCTCTCGGCGAGGACAGGCTCGGCCAAAGAAAGCTACGGCGCGCGCTCGAGAAACTTTATCGGCTTTTACTCTCCGAACACAAATAAACTCGCCTTTAAGTGTTTTATCGTGAGCAAATTCTGTTGAGACTTTCTTAACGCTTCTATAACACTTGTGGTGTTATTTTGTCCTTAAATTAATTTGTCGTTTATTATTTGTTTTCACTGTTTCCCTTCCGTTGTGTTGTTTTTGAAAGACGGTTCGTCGTTGTGATGATATTGTGGAGATGAAGTCACTATGCATAATATATAAACTCTGTGACAGATTAAGTTAAGACTTAATTATTTATTGCAGACTGTAAGAAGGTAAGTGTCTTCATATTTTTAACTTATCTATGTTTTATTGAGCAAATTGAATATTGACTTTGAATAAGTAAGTTTTGAGTAAATGTTAACTCACTCACTCAATAATTACAATAAACTACATTCATCTGCTTAACTATTCGAGGAATAGTCGTGATGTTAAGTTAAGTAAATAAGTTATTAAAGTAAATGAGCACATTCCATAAACGAAGCCTAATTATATTAACAATATGAAATGTTTTATGTTGTTAATATAAGTAATTA
The DNA here is from genome assembly GCA_018246595.1 of Mimoniades nurscia nurscia. Taxonomy (NCBI): domain Eukaryota; kingdom Metazoa; phylum Arthropoda; class Insecta; order Lepidoptera; family Hesperiidae; genus Mimoniades; species Mimoniades nurscia. Next base: position 491 of record DWFO01001601.1, on the reverse strand, counting down.
GAACATTTTTTAATTTACAGTTCCCTTACTTAATTAGTTTAATAAATTACATTCTTTCAATAACAATACAGGCATTTGAAAAGAATACTGTGAATGGAATTTCTTTTTTAAAATTAAACTACGCTTATGATATTTGGTTTACCTTATCTAGGTATTTTGAGATTCAGCACAAAACTTCTATTGTTATTGACAATAACAAATGAATGGGTAGGGTGATTACAAACTTTCGATTAAAAATTTGAACTAAGATTAAATTCCCACGCTACTCATGCAGGTTGGAGATCGCGTAACACAACTTTTTGCACCGCCTACGCTTATAGTTAGAGAGCCCACGACCAACATTTTTGTATCGTAGCAATACAGCCACAGCCGCATTAAATTGGTAGATTTGATTATTCCGAACTCGAAAATACTAATTTCAGACATTTTTCGCGTAGCGTTTGACCGGACTGCATTTTCAAAAATGTCAACAAATTTTACCGAACTGTATC
>DWFO01001600.1:0-15414 GCA_018246595.1 Mimoniades nurscia nurscia | reverse complement strand
AAGAAAATTTTGTAGTGTTCGACCCGGGAATCGAACCCGGGACCTCTCGATCGGCAGTCGCACTTGCTACAAACACGACCAGCGAGGCATGTGAATAAATTCCAAGTCTCTACACATTTGAAGACATATAAATTGAACAAAAAGGGCAAAAAATGCCGCAAAGTACATTCATAGATGCTGAAGTTTTTCTTAGGCACGTCTATTTCTGATGCAGCAAAAATTCAAATAAATCTTGTACTAATAGAAAAGGATTCACTTACATAGTAAAGCAAAGCATCTAAACGATTGCAAAGAATTAAATTCTAAAACTACATGGTTTATTATCTTTTGTGATGACGAACCTATTTTTATTGGAGGCTGAAACGCTCTAAACAAGGATGGAGGTATCACAAGGTAAGCTTCTTTTATTATGAAGTATATAAAAATCTTTGTCTCTATCGATGACAATCGAGGTCCTACGTTTGCCATAACATTAAAGAGGAGGAACGACAGGTGTAAAGCAGCAAGTAAACATTTAAAGAACACGTATACCAACAAAATGGAAACCTGCTAGGCAAATCACGGGGCACTGGTTGCATAGTAAAACCGGTAATCAAGGTTCAATCGTGCGAGAAGTACGTTATCGGACGGATCGGGCGAGCAGTTTGGGAGAAAGGAACCGAGCCACACCGACTGAGCCGAGGTGGGCAAAAACGTTTGATTTGTTAAATAATGCACAATACGCGCGCGTCAGTATCAGCGCACGCGTCCGCCCGGCCGTTCCCACGATCACGCACACATGCGCGCGCGCCGCTCACAGCCGCACCCGCGCACGCTCGCGCACCTCCATAGAGTAGAACGCCGAGAGGAATTTACGTTTAGATTGTTTTTGTTGTGCGTTCTGCCTGCCTAGTTTTCAATCCAAACAAGCGGTGATGGGAAATGTATTAATATAGTATGTATAACGCATTGGTTTGCAAGTAAATAACATAAGTTTAAATAAACTTGACGATAACAATGTAATTGGTAACAGTTATGAAATATTTCATTGATACGGTTGAGACAATACTCGGCTGAAATACTACTGTATACTTTAAGGCATCATAAATTGAATAATACCAATAAAATCTACCTATATTTATATAAGATATAGACCGTTTAAATAATACTTGACTCAAAAATGTTATATGCATTACATTGAAAACAAGTGCTTCCGCTTTAATTAATTATGACCCAGCTTAACATAACGATTCGATTAAGTCAGACAGTGACTCAATATCCTGGCCAAGAATTATGTTCCAGTCTTCGCAACGACAGCAATTTTTTACCCTCAACTTTATTTGTACCACTGCAGAAAAACTCTTATTGACATGCAAATCATGACCGAATATATATTTATTCTACAGCATTAGTTCGTTCCGGGCAATTACTTAAAAATACCGAATAAGTTAAAAAAACTAGGAACGTAAGATATCAATGTTTCATTCGACGTTCATATATACGAGTATGTACCACGAAATTCAGAACTGAATGAAGAGGGCACTCCCATAGACTGGAAGTGTGTAAATAAAAGCATTAAATCACAAGCAATTTTCACCAAGTCCTCTGTCCCTCACAAATTGGTCTGTGCACCCCGCACTTCAACATCCGCTGATCATTGAACGCGTCTGTTCGCTAGACGGACGGACCAAATTCAATCGCCAAGGTGAACTGTGACACTGCCGTGTTGCACAAATGATTCGCGAGAACAAAAATACAGAATGTCCGTTACAAATTTGACGATTTTAATTCGATTGTTCTAGATGATTTCATCGGACTTGATCAATTCGTCCATGGACCAAATTATTATATGATTTATACAAACAAGATGAAACTAGACAATGACAGTCATTTAAATTCATGTTCAAAAAAGGACCGACTGGAATGTAATCCGAACGGTTTATAAACAATTGGATTCCATATTACACATATAATGGAGGCAATACGATTCCATAAACATATAATGTAACTTGAGCTACGGTTACAAAAGTGACTACGACCGTAAAACTTTGTAATGTAAGTTGAATTTCTGACAATAATAGAGATTTAGCAGCGGTAGGTATAGAAACAATGAACCGAGCGACATCGCGTGAAGTTTCACGAGCGAGCACGTCGGACGTTTCGTGTGCCGTAATGATAATGAGATAGAAGGCATCGCGTTACGTTTTATTATAATCTGACGAGTACGTAAGGCCTTTTCGCTGGAAGGTTCATTGTTCTGAGACATCTCGTGGGACTTTAGTAAGTTAAAATTAACGGGATTTTAAATTTCCTCTAAAAGTGTCACACTTGAAAAACGTCATACTTAGGTCAATAACTCAAATCATTTGTATAAAGTATCATATAACACAGTTATCGTTATTTATGCGAATATATTAAATTCTATGTTAACAATTAGTAAACAACAAAAATTTCCAAAGCCTTTAATAGTCTACAAATGAACTTATTTATATCACGAATAGTAATTTGAATTTTTATATACATATTTGCAATCAAATATTAACTTTTACATGAAAACATTCATTAAATTAATCAATGGCCAGCTCCAACACAAAGGAAAGTCCTAAACAACACGAGCCTTTACACCTACCGCCAAATTAAGAGACCACTTATCTTCAGGGGAATTCATCTATTATACGTCTTAAGAAAGGCTTTTGTACAGCAGGCCTGGACAGGACAATATGAAATTATTATCTACACTCAGGATCGGGTTACACACACGTGCAACGTCGCACCCCGTAGCAGCACACATGTGCCGCGAGTTCGAAGGGATATGCAATTTTAGGGATATTCCCTTTCAGTTGCTGATGGAAACATTTTTTGTTACTATCTAGGGATTTAATACACTGACAGGTTTATCAAAGTACGTCTTAGGTAAAATAACATGTTAGAAATTAGTCGTTACCCGCCCTTTGAAATATCGGAAAATCTTCTTTTTCTTGCAATTGCCGTAACTTATTCTTTCTTATCTGCTGAACAAATCCGAAAAGAATTTTATTTGTAAATAACCACTTTTCCTTGCTTCAAAACTTCTTTTGAAAGAATATAGTGCTCTACTTGTTTAAAATTTGAATAAAATCTGTATCCACGCATAAATCAAACTATTCCTATAGGAATTTTTTTCGAAATCTGCTCAATGGTTGTAACGTACCTAACGTAACGTAAACAACAGCCAAATATGATGAACCTATTAGAACTGTAAAACTTTTGTGTTCTCAAATTTGCTGCATTGAATTATTTGTATTTGTAACGTTAAAACGTACCAGAGAGACAGAACAAACAGAAAAATAAATCTATAGAAGAATGTATACAATTAATTTCTATACACATATAAAGAGAGCAATAAGCTTAGCAGTAGTTAGGCGACTTGTTTATAAGTTACTAATGATTATATATGTACACCTGGAATTAAATAAAAAGAAATTAAAGAAAGCAAACTATAAAGTATAAAGCAGACATAATAAAATTTACGTAGATTCAACAATCATGAATTAGGAAATCTTGTACATGTAACTAAAGTTCACCTTAATTTATCAAATCAAGATAGCACAAAAGTATGAAATGCGATTAATATAGCACTTGTAAAAAAACATTAGCGTTAACCGGAGTGTTTCACATAAATGAAGCAGTGAGCGAGATTAATGAAACCACTTAGCGCTTGCAGGACTGCGGCCGAGCTTGAAATGTGCCTCTGGTGGTCTGCGATGTGAGATAGCTCAATGACTATCATATATTAAAAGAAACACTGCTTATTTGATTTAGCTGATTTAGACAAAATTTGTTTTTAAGTTGTTAGTCAATGATCAAATATAAAAAATATGCTCAAGATTACTTTCGTAAAACCGTTATTACCGTTATAAGAGCGCAACTAAACATACTTTTAATTAAATAAATGTATATAATTATAAATTTAGATTTAAAACCGCAGAAACAAAAGAGTTTTAGACAATTTGTCACAATTAGTAAAGAAAAAATAATCAATTAATTGAATAGATATTTAAGCGCCGATAAAATGCAATATCGGGATATCTCGCTTAAGCTTAAAACACCAGAACCCGAGCTGAAGTTATCGGAGTTCCCGATCAACATAAATATTAAGAGGGGCGTGATCATGTCATGTTGCACTCACCCGATGAATATGTAACAATGGTTTTGTTTTTAGCTTTTTAATTACAGTACAGACCGCGGCCGGAGTTTTAGTTCTCAAAGCCGTGTATGGCGGCAAGCACATGTTGGCAATTACGCTGTGAACTCGATAGGATCCGAGTATTCGATTTGCCGATCGTGATAGGAGTGTGACAAACGCATGGTGTACGCGTCGGTGTCGGCGCTCGCGCACTGCCAAGCCATAAATCTAAAAGCCAGTCGGAGAGGACGCGCGTAGCCCTTTATTATAGCCAGACATGATTGGCCTCGGGCGCTTACCGAACAAAACGAACGCGCGCTTAGTAACGAGCGCGACTGCCTCGTATCTCTGTGACTTTCGAAGTGAGCAAGTTTTTGCCTTTTTGGGACGCTTCTTCTTCGATTACCAGCAGGTTCAAGGTTAAAACGGATGCTACAAATAAAAATAATCGTGACCCATAAACATCTACCATGGATGTCATCATAACTTCACAAAATTTTTGCCTCCTAAACGAATTTAGGAGCATAAACACGCAATGTGAAATACGAACGGAATACAGATGTCGGGGAAACACGCGCATCAACGGATAACAATTGTCGCAGATTTTTTATTACGAATTCCAAACAACGTTTTGGGAATACCATATCTATTATTGGTCCCATTGCTATGAACATAAAAATTCCACTTTTGTTATTGTTCAGCTCACAGGCAGAACTGATTTCTGCACTAATACGTTATGAAATTTCTCGCTTTTCAAATGAAGATCCGAGATTGTAAATCATTATCACGTTGATAGTAAATATCCTCGTCAATCACGAGCACATCGGCGCGAGATCGGCCGATCCGACAAGAGCAAAATGTAAATCGAACATGACATCCGGGTGCGAGTTCAAGCGACCATCGGACTGACTGCAAATTCAAAATGGAAACATTTACGAACGCCACCTAATCTCACATCGGATCAATGAGATTGTTCGAGCGCACGCTGGGGTCAGGTCACCATGCTAAACGGCACAACAACTTCGAATACTGCGCCGTAGAACTAGTAACCATTCCAATTCTCATTGGGCCACGCCCGATGACTACGTAAGCTATTAGCATAATAATTGTCTCAGACGTGACTCACACGTTGCGAACATGTTTTAATGAAGCTGCAGTCGTTAGACTTTATTATTATCAAGTACGCGTATTCGTTGCCTCAAAAAAAGATACTACGGCAAGTTTTAAATGTTTCGAACATTAGTTTTTGATTGTTATGTTTCATAAGTTAAATTAGAAATTGAAATATTATATTACGTGTATATTTTAATTTTAAAAATTAACAAAGTTGTTGAGCAAAAACTAATCATAGTCAGAATTGAAACATAGCAAGCCTTAAGCAAGATACATAAAGCGTTCCGGAGTCGCACGACGCGCCGATCTCTGCTCTAGATCTGTGGTCGTGGTCGCGCCGCTCAAGCATTATATGCAAATAGTAAAGCTGTTGCGCTGAACATCCAAGTCGGAAACGCTAGCGAGACCACACTCGGTAAGGGCATAGTATGGTACCACACTGAAATTGTCAACGCAGCAAAGAAATATCCCGTTAAAATTACTAAAGAACCCAACCGCGCCAAAAACGGACCTGATCTTAAATTTACCTTCATTATTCCTGCAATCTTTGGTATTCACGATGGTCGTTTCGGCAAAGTATTCGCTTCTTTACCTTTCAAGTGAAAAGCAAAAAATCACCCGTGTTGAATTTATGTCGGCGACTTGCACCAAAATCCAAAAGTCCTAACAGATAAATAACGATTGTGCAACACATGTCACCCTATTATATGCGCGAAGCGTGCTCGGGATGTTAAGCCGGTGGAAATAAACGCCCCATGAATTCATTCTCATTTTGCAACTTATTAGGCAATCTTGTTACTTGTGAAGAGGTAAAAAGAAAATCGTAATATAAAAATAGTAGAAAAGAGCGTGATACGGCATGAATATAAACAGCGCACTGTGCGTGTTGACAGGTTTTATGATGCGTTCATCAACATCAATTTATAGTTACACCTTACGTATATAAATTATAATGAGGAACGTGTCTTTTCATAAAAAAGATTACATTCAAAGACAACTAATGCATTGAACAGTTTGCTCAGTTAAATAATAAGATTGCATTGTAGGCTGCACTATTAATAAGTATATCGAAACGTAACTATCTGGAATGAAATCAAAGATAATATTGTTAGGAATCTACAATCTTTATAGGCGAATAATTAAACGATAAATTGAAGGAAAAAAGTAACGGTAAAAATGGATTACTACAATTTTCTTTAAATTCGGAAATGTTAAAAATTCATAAAAACTTTCGAATTCTGTAGTGCAAGCATGAAGTCGTAATTTGGTCATTGTTGGTCAATACTTGGTCCAAATAAAACGATTCCGCAGTCGATTTGTTAGGTTGGTGGGAAAGAACCTGCATGGGAGCCCCTCGGGCCGACATTCCCTTTGAGATTGGCTCCACCGCCTCGGGCTACCAGCGACCTGACGTAACCACTGGCTGAACGTTAGATGGGCAGACATGTCCTTTTAAAGTTCATGCTAGGTTCACTGGGAGTATCTTTGAGTTCGTTAACATCAATTACATTTTACACCACACTTACAGGTAATATAAACGTTGCTCTTAATCTATACCAAATATAAGTGTTCGTTATACATATCATGTCACAGATCACAGTACTAAGATGTGCAACATTGGAATCAATTCCCTACATAAGTAAGAAAGACTTACGAGCCCATGCATAATATCGGTAGGAGGTCGCGCCACGTTAGTCTAATGATGAGATCGAATCTGCGCCTCACGAATCCGCTCCCTTTACTTTATATGTCAATTGAAATTGGACTCCTCTACACTTCAGTAGCTAGAGTCATATTATCGGAGGATTGCTTTGTAAGCACTATAATGAAGTCAATGTATTCTAACGTTACATCAACACGATCTTATAAAATAGTTTTGCAGTTAATCAATAGATCTGCAATTACAAAAAAATATATATGAGATGTTTCTTACGAAAGCACTATACTCCTAAGATGATATAAATTTGTTACGTAAATATAAAAAAACGTTTATAAAGTTATATAAAAAAACATTAAGTCGAATTAAAAACAAAGGATGTGTGAATAGAGAATTGAATCCTAGAATACAATTGGCGAGGCGTGCCAAGTCACTTTCCACTTTGATTTGCGTACAGAGAACTAAAGTAACGGGCACTTACGAGGCTATCGTTAATCATAGGACCGTACCGCTCGGAAGCTTAAACGCAGGCTTTCTAGAAAGTATAGATCAAGTCTCCAGACGGATAATTAATTTGATGTTCAGCTATCACAGACGTGCAGACAAAGAGTTCACGACACAGATGTAATGTTTTTAAAATTAGTATGACAGAGCACGTGAGATATAATTAACAGTTAAAAAAATAAAACAACCAGAGGCTGTCTACATTTTCTTCTTACTTTGTTCATAACGTATTTTTTGAGTGCTTATACCTACAGGTGTAAAACGCTTGCTGACTTTACTCGATACCAACGATCCACTTCCGTTGTAAATAAAAAAGGCCAATCAGAGTCTTTTTTCCATCTTATCAAACTTAATAAAACTTTATAACTTAGTTATTGCTGGAAAGAGGGTTACATTTAAAAAAACACAAAAATTGTTAGCAATGCCGAGAGGTTGTTTTTTTTTATAAAATTAGCATTCAAACGAAAGCCGTACAAGAGCCTGTGAGGAGCAATTATATTTTTTACCAACCCGTTCTTATCAATTTAAATGTGTTAGAAGATCGTTTAGATACGCGTATGCAATAAATATATAATCTATATTGCTCGAGTTCGATTCTAAATCCAATCAAGCCTGAAATAAAAGTGGCGCGTATATTAAATCGATCGAATGAGCAAAAACTCTGATGGATACTTGATGCATATAATTATTGAAGCTATTTCCAAATAGAAGCTTTCTTTGGTGCCCCTTAAGCTCTTTGGTAGGTATGAAATGAATGGATTTTTAAAAGCTACGAAAAGCATTTAGATTGGGGTTTTACGATCGTCTAAAATATACTTTTATAGTCGTGAAATACAACACCGAAGATTGAAAGTAGTGATGGAGGTAAACCAAAATGTGTAAGCTCTAGTGATAGAACAACACAAGCGTTAACGAAAAGTGTGGCAGCATTACACAATGGAGAAAAAAACACGATGGAAGACAGAAAGGCTTTAACCAGCACACTCACACGTAAACTTTATAAATATACAACAAGCGCAAATAACGTAACAATAGTCGAAAACAATATTACGTAACATCACGCCTGTAATCCCCGAAGAGGTAGGCAAAAGTGTGTAGGTAATACACACCCACGTTTCACCAGTTACGTATCCTTTCAATTATGGAATAGCTGGTGAGTCGGTTGCCACGCACTGGACATACATATATCGAGACTCGTAGCCGCTGCAAGAAAATATAAATTAGAAAAAAGAAGATTAAGACAATATTTCTTTCTGAATCCAATCACATTATATTTCAATGCCTTATTGATAAAAAAGCAATTGTTTAAAACGGAAATATATCTATTCGTCTTAATTTCATTTCAATTTACCTGTCTTTGTCTCCTTACACAGCCGAATATGGACTGCTACATTTGTAATTTTTCTTTCACATCTTTTGTCGTATTCATATAAAATTTCTTTTCTAATATAAAGAAATCCGAATCTTTTAAGTAATACTAATTCTAACAATGTTATTTCATCTGACGAATTCTGTTTGCATTTCGCTTTCCCTGTCAAACACAATCTGAGGCAAGGCACGGATGCTCGCGTCTAAGTCGAGGGCGGTCCACGTATGAGATGACTCTGAGATACTGGTTCAATATGATGCGCTTCACTATTTCAAATCACAGACCAATCAGTAATCTAACTTGATGGATGCTTAAAATCATGCTCTTTGTGCATTTTAATTTTGACACCCATGACATTATTCTGCACATTCGTTGCTTTTTTTTAAATGTGCACTTAATATAACAAATAGGTAAATAATTTGGGACTCAGAACATTTTCTTGTACTTCTGTATCTACATATCTACATCTCATCTGATCGTCAGCATAAATACGCATTGAATACTAACAAAACTAAAATTTTTAATCCGAACTAACGAAGGGAAAACTAACTATAAATTTATTTGTACGAGCTTTTGTCACTGGCTTTTATTTTTGCATGTTTCTTATCCTCTTTAACAAGGCCTCGCTCTGCACTCCGACACGAACAAATCATATCGTCAAACTAGTTATGGTCACTGATGTAACGTCTAGGTATGCAAATTGTGTGCGCGGGCGCAGGCGGGTCGTCGACCGCCTTGTTCGCGACATTTAGGGTTATGCCATAAATTTGAAATTTCAGAACTACCCTATACATATCTGAAATTATTTTAGTATTTTAATTCCATGAGTTAGATTAGAGTAAACTTGAAACGCATGTAGTATATATGATTATTTTAAATATGGGAGAAAAAGATGTCTATATTGGATAAAAAATCATGAACTGAGAACAAACAATTTTAATGAAAACTATCACTATTAATCTGCATAAATGTTCTTCCGATTGCGAAGCCATCTTTATGTAGTTAATTATTACCTATATCAACACATCTGGTCCTTTACGGAGTAGGTGGAGAGGAGAATGCCAAATAACCATTACCGATACAATTTGGTTTGTACATCTATGTCTGGTGTAATGACATCGATTTAGGTGCGTCTAAGGTAAACTTGATTCTAGAGCATCTAAAAGCGTTACAAACCTGCGTTGCTTCTTTCACATTCATTCACTCTCCTCAGACATATAAATATAGTTAACTTTAAAACTGTCTGTCTAGTGTCCAGCCCTATCAGCACCACTATTGGTCCGCGGTCCCACTGGCACGGAATCTATTTGTGCCGCGCCCGCCAGATAAGGTCAATACCGATCGCCTTTGATCTGCTACCGATGCTCATTTATTACAGCATGTAGCGTTAATCACAACGCTCTGACAAATGAGATACAATATCCTTGGTATCACATACTCCTCATATATGAAAGAAATAAACGAATTAATACAGTATATAAGTTTGGAAGTATAAAGTATACCGAGAATACAGAGTATGAAAAAGAATTTTTTTTATTTTTATCTCTGCTTCAGTTACACTTCATAGTCTCCATGATCTTTAACGTTTCAATTAAACTTTATATTCAAAAGCTCTCCTTTAAATCGGTCTCACCACTCGCTCATATCATCTTTATTTACAATATGTCCTCCAATAATTGGTATGCTTTGATCAGATAGGAATTCTCTGGACAAGATCCATCTAACAATTGTACTGACGTGTTTTGAATTAAACAGGCGCTAAGCTTGTAACTATCTCTTTTGTCTATATCACCTCAATATAAATGGCCATATAGTACGCAATAAACAACACTGTTTTTAAACATCACTCCACAGATGACACTGTATACAATAGATAAGAATACATATACGATTAATACGAAGCACTAAAACTCCTCTCATTAAGTAACTTAATTCTTAATTTAAAATGTTCTTTTACACTCTTTGCTTTCTATAAACGTGTTCTCGGTGATACAACACATTTCATGCAATCGTCATAACTAGTTATTATCTTTGTACGTAATTAACCATTATCTTCACCCACGAGTTATAAATTTTAAACATGACTCTTCATAACTACGTTTAAAATTATAATACTTATTAACAATCTATGCGCGATGTTACATTGCATTAATTATAGTTTAATAAGATATTTCAGTCGTTAATTTGAATGAACACATTAACATGTACACACTCACATTAGATCAATATAATATTCATTTGAATGCGGTCCTGAATGGATGAGAACATAGAGCACGGTAACTTATCGAGACGGTACTACAAGCTAATGAAAGGGAACATATTTAAGTAGATGCGTATAGACACGATCAAAGGCAAAATCTGTATATACGGATCAAATTTATTAACGTTAACTAATATCTCTCCGGAACAATCTCAAAAAGAACAGTTTATGACCATAATTTTGTTTTATACGAAACAAACCTCAAAACCTTCCTCACCATGACACAATTAGTTTAATACGAGCCTAATTAGTCGGTATCCACACAAATTAAGAGTTATGAAATGATCAAATCGTAAAAACCGAAGCCCTGAGGCACTCCAATAAAAGCCATCGCTTCATTTATCTGTCGGGCGACCAATTTGTGAGCTGAACGAGTTTTGTTAGCAATAAAATCTGTTAATGGATCAACATTAATAAAAGCGGGGAACAAAACATCCCGACATACCCCGACTTTACTGCTGCGATATTTTAATACATAATATTAGTCATATTCATATTGAATCGGCTGCTTATGTTTAAATTTCACTATGAAAATAATCGAAATAAATTCTATATCAATTTCGATTAGGTACATTAGATTTGAAATCAAAAGAGAACGAACGTTGTGTTAAAGAAAATCTAAATTCATTGTTGCACCATGAGAATCAAATCTTTGATTGGTCACGCCCGAAAGATTTATTAAAAACCTCTTTGGAAAAAGTTAGGTACAGCCTGGCGAAGTGTTTCAGCACTCGGAGAATTTTGATCCCGGAAATTAGAATTTTGTTACGTCAAAGAGTGTAAATAAGATTTAACAGTCGCATTTCTATGCTAAGCTAATCCAAGATACCGTTAGGCCAACGCTTTGACGCTTAAATTATTGTTATCTTATTATGTACGTCCCATAATTTTGAAGGCGTTCGGAACAATCACAACGACTTATATGCATAGTGTTATTTTAAAAGAAACTGTATTTAAAAAATATTTTGAACATCTGCCTTTTTATCACTAGGAAATGTATATATAAATGTTAATGAAGATCTTCTGTTCCAAAGATACTAGTGCATAACTATAGAGGCCGCTGGGGGTTCCGGTTTGAAAATAGGCAAACAGACTTAAAAGTTGCATTCCAATCATGACCCTAGGACACCTATGACTGATGTCAAGAGTACTTCAGTACCATCGGGGGGCACATTGACGGTCATGGGCTGCCATGCCCACTAAATACATTAATTTAACATTGAAATCGAAGTTAATATTTACAAAATCCTTTACAGTCCCCTAGTAGAATATTATTTATGCACACTGTCCTTTGTTATTTCCGCACGTACATATATAAATAAAAAAAGCTTTAGAAACTCAAGTAAATGCTAGTATGAGCTAGAGTAATTAAAGTATTTACTTTATTAACCATTATTTATTTTTTAACTATTTACTCCAGTAAATGCTATTTACCACCCTTTACGTACGTTCGACAATCCAAATACTCATAGCTAACTTGTTTATGAATTCATTATGTATTAATACGATAGTAGAGGCGTATGCAAATCAAGCGATTAATCGACCACCAGTTCTGCATTAAAGCTTTTTATTAGCTATGCATGAATAAGTTCTAAGTAACACCGCAAATTAACTTGTTCTAAACGTCTATGCTATCAGATCATCAGAATAAAATTCAAAAGCGATTAATAAGCAATGTGAAAAAATACAAAATGCTGAGAATTTATGGCGTTGGAAACGCGTGAATAACACTAAATGTTGTTGTCATTTTGATTAATTTAGTCTTAAAAGCTATAAAGTCTATAGTCTTAACGTTGTATTGAAATGGTTTCATAAGCCGAACTTTATTAGTCCAGTTAAATTGTACATAAATCGTAAATAAGTAACGAATTGAGTAAGCCAGCGGCCCTCGTACACTGTTTCGATCTGTTAGATAGAAATTAAAATATATTTTCCCGCCAACAAACACACTGTATAGCGACGTATGTACATATAATTAAAATAACGGCACGATTTTTGTACTTCAACAGGCACATAATGACAATCGTATGTCGATTATAATATCACTAACTAATCGATTGTACGATCGACTGAAAACATAACTTGAACAAATACAGATACATACGTACATGTCTGTTTATAATGCAAACAGCAATATTTGTATAAATTAAAGCCATGAAATTATGTTGCTATTGACATAACTCGACGTCAGCGTCATCCGTCGAGAACACCAGATCAATGGACTTAGATGAACTTGACCAAAAAAGCATGAAGATTTTTTTTAAATAAACATTCATCGGAATCGATTCAAAGCTTCATCATCGAGTGTTTACTTAGTAACAGTCCGCTTTGAATAAATCGATTTCAAATGGAACGATTGACGTCAAGCAAAAGAGCACTGTGCTTGTAACATTTTTAAAGTTCAAATTTGGTGATCATGGAACGCTTCCATTGATTATAGTATTTGCCGAAGTAAATTCAATTCTTCTAGTTCAGAGAGTATGATACAATTTGGTTTGTACATCTACGTCTGGTCTAATGACATCGATTTAGGTGCGTGTAAGGTGAACTTAATTCTAGAGCATCAAAAAGCTATACGGAAAGTGTATAACTGCGCTGGTAACACGACGCCAGTCGTGACACCGTCCATACCCTGTTGTGTTGAGAAAGTTATTGAGTCTAAAAAACAAATTTAGATTGGGAGTTATGAAGAATATAACAACTAAATAATATAATGTTGATGAAGTTATTTTATTTACATTGATGAAACCTGAAAATATTTTACACAATAAATCAATATTAACAAACATTGACATTAGTGAACATTTCACAGGTTGAGAAAGAAGATTTTAAATTTTAACCATTATCCGAAAGCATTTAGGGTCTTGCGTAGAACCGTTGACCCTGTCCATCGATCAAGGCTGGGCGTGTCGTACCGTTCAGCGTATGTAAAAGCATTACCAGTAATAACAGGTTGAAAGAGCAGTCAGATCTCTGAACAATATGTTACCATGTTTATGAGGGGTCAGCGTACAGCTTTACAATTGGCGTGCGCTTGTGAAGGCGAAGCACAAATTGTCTGAATTACAAATGCATAATAATTATTACCCAGATTGCATTATAGAAGAAATATCTGTTAGAAAAACAAAAACATAAATTACTATTTTCCAATTCAACGAATGCCACAAAGCCTATGATTCTATTTTATTAGGGACAACTGCCCGTAATTGGGAATATTAAGAGACCGGGACGCATTTTGATGCTTTCATTTAACGGCTCTTGCGTTAAGTACTACTAAATGTCACGCCATATATTCATTAGACCTTTCGTGAGCTACAATGTTTTACTCTACTGCATTCTCCATTCTCTTAATGTTGTTAATTGACAACGCTTTTCACAGTTTCGTTAATATCTCACCTGATTAAATCCTCGCTTCAAATTTTTTTAGGATATCGACCGATAAATTACCTAAAGTTAATATTCCTCGAAAAGTGCATTAGACATAAAGAGTAAAATGTCAATAAAAATTTTGTTGACATATAACAAGCATACATATAAGCGCAACTACTCGTACCTTCCCAACATACTCGTATACTATTCACATCAAAAATGCTTTATGTTCGTCTAACAACTAACGAATCGAGAATCACACGAAGTGACACTACACTGTATACACAGTTACCATTTAAAGCTACATTTATTGACTAAGCAAGTAATTGGGGCAATAGATCGGTCTAAAGATTTGAAAGGTTCCCTTTAATCGATCGCTAAATTAATTTCTTCAATGTCTCCCGATAGCATTTTACGCGTCGACATAACTCTACAGACATAATGTCGTCTAGTTAAATGAAAATTATAGTTTTTGAACTGCAGTGATTAGTATTGTTAGTTATTACAGCCGATCGCTCGGTTAAATCACATTGAGTAATCGCTGACAGTGAGTGCGGTCGAACGCAATGCGTGCCCGCAGAATTTCAATTAAAATGTTTTAAAAGCAGACGACCCGGATGGAAACTGTAACTATCTATGAATCGCAATCTCCAAGAACATCTTCATTTACTTCGCCTAGTAGCATATTCGGTGTTATTTGGTAAAATACCTTGATATCGTCTTATTTCTTTTTCCCATTTCACGCAATCTTGATTTAAGCTAATCGTAAGTCAACAATGGTCGCAATGAATCGAATAGGTATTTGTTTATATAAATAAGTCATCAGAGGCAGAAAAATGACCACCCGTATGTCTATTATAAATGGATACCAAAAATTTTGTTATCCACGGATTTTCACAGATCGTGCGTAAATAAACGATGGGACTGTGTAAACAGTATAAGGCATTTCGTCACGCTCGAAGAGCTGTAATCCAAATTTTAAATGAGTTTGTTTTTTG
>DWFO01001599.1:0-15422 GCA_018246595.1 Mimoniades nurscia nurscia | reverse complement strand
TTGTATGTTTAAAAATAAAAATGTGATTCAATAGTATTTCGACAAACGACGGATTTTAACAACGTTATCAATTTCACTTAAAGTTCCTATTTTAATTCCAAAAATGATAACATTTTTGAAATATTTTAGAATATGAAATAATACAATTTTATCGTTTATCAACTTGCCCAATTTTGACGTCATTCAATATGTCTTTGTTGAATAAAAGTGATCGGGGTAAAATCCCAGAGTGTCCACCCGATATACCTAAAATAACTAATGTCAAGAGAGCACCACGATTTCCCAACATAAGGACGTGATTCAGTTAAAGCACACTCGTAGGTACTGTGACTCACAATGATGTTATCTGACTTTTACTGCTTGCACACGCTCCTGTACATCGACGCCAGTTTAAATATTCAATCCCGTTTCATTTTATCAATACGCAACGGATGCTGGGCTATCGATAACAGATGATGAAATGTCGACGGGTCCATCAAACAAAAATATCACATTCGTTCACATTGTTTCAATAAAGCAAGAAATAATGTGTCTCGTGACGTTTTAGTACTCGATTTGACACGAGATTTATTGGCGTTGTAGTAGGTATACACAACAACGCAGTTCGCTATTAGTCATTGTGTTTACTCCTCACTCGCCACTTGTATTTTAATTCTGAGCACAAAAGACATTTCCGACTTGCACATAAATATCATTGTATTGGAGCAGATTATGTGGATAGCTGTTAATTTTCGCTGATAAATTTAATTGCTCGTAGAAAACCCCAAACAAGATTTGGCGATAAGTTGAACACAGAAATTCAATCAAGAAAAGGTTGCGTTATCGGAAGCCGGGAAGGTAAATTTAGATAAAAGGACAAAAAGGACAAGAAAACAATCTTGCCTTATATTCTTATCGTCAGGAGTCATTTGTCGGCGACATTCCGGGAATGGCGTCGACGGATGGCCTAATTGACTTAGTCGCCCACACTGTATCATACTACCATTAGCGGTCCACGCCTCTAGGAGCCCCTTTTGTTCTCGACAAGTTCCAACAGGTACTGTCTACCTGTACTTATCTCGTCAAACGAGGGCGGTGATTTTTTTCTAAATGTTTCGGGACCAAGAATATACCTGTGTAACTTTGTTCTTGGAGTGAATATTTTTGTCTTTGAATCAATCTAAAGTTCACCACTTCACATAGTTAATTACGTAGGGCAGACTGGGTGTGTACATGTAATTAATAACATGTTAGATCCGAAAGTGGTTGTTATATCCGCAATAAATGTTGTCACCGAGCCCTTATCTAACGCGTTCTACATGCCAGCTAATTGGCTGTGGAGACCGTGTTCGTAAAATAAATCAGCTATAATAAAATCTCTTGGTAACTAATTTTATATGATTTAAAATGTGACAGTGTTTATTCACTTTTTACTTGTGTGTTTTTTCAATTACTGTACATTATTTGATGATGATTCATCTACCTGTCGACGACACTCTCAGCCACCAGTCTCTCCATCAAAACATTGTCAGTTGACATTCCTCGGGCACTCATTATTCTCTAATGGATTTCAAGAGCGTGGCTACACTATCTTCGTAGGTTTAAGAGCTTTCAATTGCATGAAACGTTACAATGATTGATGAATGTTATCATCTATGTTTCTTTCTAATCTTCAAAATAATTACAAAGATGTAAGGTTCCGACAGCTTGAGGTCGTGTCGGCTTTTAAAATACTGCCGTTTACCCCTTTCATCTGCGGTATTATCGTCTATTTATGCCCTCTTAAGGTTTTAAACCACTTCAATTATTAAGAGCTTCTTGATTGTATTGCGAGTGTCTCTCAGCTTTTATGGTTTAAAATTACCAAATCGGAGCACTCCCAGGTTTCCGTTACCTAATGTAGACTTCCGGCGACCTGTGAATCGATCCAGACAGTTATAAATCTCACCGGGACCGTGAGCGCCGATATGGCTGAAAGCTTCGGCGAAGGTAAAAATAGGGACCGGCCTAAGTTGAAGTTCGTGTCGCTCGATAAGATTTTGTAGTTTTTGTAACATCGGAACAGCGTCCAAAGATAGCGGGCCAAACTTCAGATAATAAAACACGGCTCTCGAGAGGTTTGAGTATCTTTTGGGATTAGGGGCGTGGGGCCCTGTTTAGATAACTACGCTTCGGTCGCTTGTTTGTCTCGGGCACACGGCGTCTGAGATTTTGCCGCTCTAGTTAAGATTCCTCGTCGTTTTAAAAGTATGTATATACTTTAACGCGAGCGCCGAGATTATTCAGTGTGCATACAGCGGCCGGTTCTAAATAACACTGGTTTTCATATTCGAGTATGGTCGACGGCTGGCTAGCATCTGTTATCGAAACGGAATTTATGTTTTTCGTCTTTCAAACGCACCTGCTACGGGAATAAATATAAGCCGCACTTACGATGCTTCATTACCACATCGATATGCGCGCCTCGAGATTTTCTCAGACAATCGATCCGTGTTCTGAATGTTTATTCAGTTAATAGTAGGCACATTTAAGTGCACGTCGAGAACTCTGAGTATTATTTATTCGTCGTCGAGCGCCCCGAGTGGTTTGTCCACAAGATTTGGGTACTCACATATCTTTGTTCTCTCACGCCTAATGCCGTGTGCGTATCTAAGTCGCGCCGCTCTTCCGCGTTATCGCCGCGAGGCGTATTTAAATTGAATTTACGTAGGTAACAGCTCCGGCATCTGTCCGAACTAAGATATTTATCACTTCGCCCGCCGCATGTAACGTGTCAAAATGAACGGGATCGTTGCGTTTGCGGATACATTTTTTTTTATCGTGCGCCTCTCGCTCTCTCGTACGTCGAACGAAAGGGACACTGCGCGTTCGTATTGCACAAATGCGACTTTATCGTGCTGCGATAGAGCGTTTATTTGTGTGTTTTTACGCAAGGAGCACTTTCGAAGTATCGTAATGACTCGCTACGGTCGCATGAGCGCATTCAGTGCCTCCGTTGTCCGGCGGAACGTCGTATTTGCGGTTGGTGGTCATGTGACTTTAATCCTTATTCCATTCTATTAAGGCACGAAAACGCGTGAGGGACGAATCCGGTTTCTAGTGCGGCGAGCGCGTGCACGGCTTATCCTTGTGCCTGGCTGGCGCCGGCGCCGCACTTCAGCGCTATTTTTTCCCGCGGCACACCACGTTGATCATAATTTATTCATTAAATCCGTAATTTATTTGCCATCTATACAGCCAACGTAATTTTCTAGTTTGCAGCTATTATAGTCGTGTTTATTGTTTTCTCGTCACAATTGGCAGGCGGCCGGCGTGGGCTCCTTGCTCGCTTTACTGCTCTATCGCGTGTCTCGGCGAATCTCTGTGTGCGTGCGTCTTGACTTTCTCATGGCGTTAAATTAACGGACGCTACTTAAGCTCTTACTTAAAATGTGCGGCAACGTCGTTTCAACAATGCTTCTGATACTTATAAAGCTGGTTAAAAATTCTTAAATATTAGAAAAAATTAAATTGTAATTCCACTTGTTTCATGAATGCGTTTCATATTATTCTCAAAGAAAAATGTGAAATTTTCTTTTTAACTATTTCAAACCACTTATAACGTAACTCCAAGTCCCCATACGGATTTAGCCGTGAAAATCCAATTAAATATGTACATAAACATTTACCCGTCTTTATAGATATGATGGGACACTTGTAAAACTCGTAAAGAAATCACTGCTTAACAACTGACTTTTATCTAAACATTAATCTGTAAATGTTTCCGGAGTTGTACTGAAAATTATTGAACCAACAGACAATACGCATGAAAGTACTGTTAGTGTTGTCCATAATTCTCACTACAATAGCAAGATGGCGGTTTCTCTCACCCCGCCTTGTGGGAGGCGAACCCGTTCCAGTCACGTTGATATCACAACACGCTCCAGAATGATACATTTGCAAACTTACTTTCAGTCTGTCCTCTTGTTTTTTAGTATCATGTCCATCTTTTTAAAACATTATCTTTGTCCCCGTTAATTTATTAACATGTTTCTCTTGGTATCGAATCGTGTAGTTCTGTATTAAGTTTGTCGGTAGACTATTTTGTTTGTTGATATTTCTGTATTGTTGTATTTCTATCATTTTCATTAACGTTCATTTGCGCTCACCACTGGCCAGTCACGTTATGTAGGTACCTGCTAGTCATATTTTATAACCTGACCTTGTGTCTAATGATCAAAACACATGGGTGCTCTGTTCATTACGGTTTTTAAACCACTTACTGGGGTAATGTTTATACATGTAACGCAGCATAATGTAATGGTAATACCTATAGCCGTTTAAGCCCTTGTAACAAACATGTTACTGGCATACAGATCAAGAAGCTGTTCTAAAGATCAAGGAATTTGCAAGTCGACTTGTAATTTATAGCAAACTAACTGTGCCCGCGACTTCATATGCGTAGATTTCTATTTCGATAAAAAGTACCCTATGTATATACTAATGTTCATCACAATATAATCCTGAAAACTGCATTAAAATCGGATAACCCGTTTCTGAGATTAGCGTGCACAAACATACATACTCGTACATACAGAGAAACAGGCAAAATGAAAAAAAAAAGTTTTCGGTTCTCTTGCATATATAAAGGTCCTATTATGTCCCTATTATGAATTTTTTAATATATTTTCCATGTAGAGACCGCGATCAGTTCCAGTTTTATTACATATTAGTTACATGTATAGATGAAAGAATGATGAACAGTTATCAATACAGCTTTAAGCCGCGGGGCTACAAAATTTGGTTAATGACTTGTTGCACCGAGTATCACGAAAGAAAAACAAGTACTGCTGGTGAAGAGGTGGAAAGCTGAAAGGTTCAAAGTTCATACAGCGGCAAAAGCTGCTTGACCTGCTTGGCACATACACGTCTCTTTCAGTTTTGAACATTATAAATTATCACATTAGTATATTTTTTTGGGTTCGTGATGGAAAATAGTGACAGTGCACTGACATCTATATTACAAGTTTTTCATCGATATGTAGGTACAGATTTGAGAACGGTATTTAGGTACATCCGAAAACTATCATTCTGTGGAACAATTATTATTATGTCATATAATGTACGTAACAAAACCACAGAAGTAATCATCAACGAGTTTTTTGTTTTATAGTCGTTTCATTGTAGGATTTACAATTATTTCATTAATAACTGTGGATAAGTGAGATGTTATTGGTTGGTTTAATACTTATACGATACCCAAATCTTTTTTCTGTATATAGTTGCCACTGCTTTCCTTCATATGACCGTTCCAAGTGCGATTGGTATTTATATTTTCCTTAGGTTGCGGTTTCTAGGTCAGTTTGAAGAGCCAAGTTCTTCCTTTATTCGCAAGGTCGACCTTCATTGACCAATGAAATGTACATTGCCCTTATTTCCTTTAGTTTTTATTTGTTGAAAACTGAGGAAAACCAAAAATGTTCCTTTGTGTTCGTGATCAAGATATCTAAATATTTTAAAATATCGATATCATGGTACAATTTTAGAGTCGATGGAAAAATCTTCTAATTAGAAGTATTTTATGTTACCAAACATACTATTATGTCCATATATTCTTTCTTAAAAATTTGTTCGTTTCTAATCACTATAAATAAACTCTCTGGGATAGCGGCTCTAAATAGAACAATCTCGAAAAGGCGCGCCGGGGATATTTTAAATAGCGATCCCAACCACATTACGAAGACCCCTCGCGTGACCCTCGTTTACCCCTTAATGACATGAAAACTTTAACGAGCAAAAGGACTAGGGGATCAATGAGTTATGGTCCTGAAAACCATAAGCGACGCATGGCGACATATGAGGATGTAAACAAAAGATAAAATGTTGTACGTCAACATATTAAACGTTGTTATGTGTTACTATGATTAGATGTAGGTATATCTTACTTTTTTAAATAAGTTGTAAGAAATTAAAACGTGAGACGTTGTTCGATTGTTGATTGTTTTGCTCACGGTACAGCTAGGTTATTTCAGTGGTACTGATTATATACATGTGTAATTAATTTATTTATTGCTATTGCTTCTAAACTGATTATCTCCGATGCATTCATTGTTTTCTACTCATACTGAGGGTATTAATATACCTATCCAATTACACGGTGTATTTGTAAAACAATCTCATGTATCATTTCTTTGAAATTGATCATAGACGATATATATTTTCGGTATTCGTAGCTGTTTTAGTATGAACACAATCATTTTATCTCGCAATTTACCCACGGCTCATTCACCGAATACATCCTTACAACACTCATGTACGAGTACGTACTGTATGCAAGGACAGTATTATTATAGCAACATCTTTTTATGTTCACCAATAAAACAACTGCAACAAACTGCAATAAAAGCACACTTCGATATGACAATCCACCGTATACATATATTTATATTGTTTTAAATTTTTTCCGCTGACCATACACGTCATACACGTGGTACCCCGTACAGTGACGCGTACAGCGGGGATTGTTTACAAGTTATAATAAAAGAGCTATGTTAATAAACAACTGTTCCTGCGTAGCTACTGTGCTCCATACTGCGCCATTGGCGTCCCATCTCGTGATAAACATGCCCACATGTATATATTTATATCTTCATCATTCGCCGTTCCACCGTTGGGTACGATCTGGTTAAACAGGGTCTTCGGGTGGAGGTGACTTCGGCAAGCAAGGGTTGACAGGATTAACAGTTCTAATGAAGATTTTGGTCAAGTGCGTTAACAGAATTAGCGCTGGGGCCTCGGGTCTTCTTCCAGGATGAGAACGATTTCGGGTCGTAGTTTGTCATGCTGGCGTACGTACGTGCGTGTCGGCAGACTTCACACGCCTTAAAAAACTTAATGGAGCACTCTTAACATTTCCATTTATCCTCGTGAAGTTTTCATTATTCATAGCTCTATCATTTTCCTCGTGATATTTTTCTGTGACATATATCATATAATAATACTTTGCATAGGCATTACTAATTTAATATAAGCATTACTTATTTTTTTAAATATAGTTTGTGTTTTGTACGAGTATGTCTTTGTATTAAAAAGAATGTCTGTACATTACAGCCATTGAGAATTTAATCTCTTGAGCATTGAGAATTGATCTGCATAATGTCTAAAATAAATAAAAATTATTATTAAATCAGAAAACATACAGATTCGTGAGTGAGTGACACCGCGTTGGGATTCGAATTCCAGACCCCCGCGATGTAAACGCAGCAATTTAAACCTTTAAACACTGGTACGGTAACTCTTATATTTACCACAACAGAGTTAAGTTTCCATTTTTTCCAGTAATAGTTACTTGTCAATTGATAAACGTAATACTAGTTTCATTGTATTTTCTTATTGAATATATGTTTTATTAATTTTTATTTTACGTTCTTTGTTACAGGTATGTAACAAGGCTGTGACAGGGAAAATTAAAATCCTGAATGTCCATCACATTAGGACTTCAGTAGCAGATTCCTAAATATGGTGTTCAAGTAAGACGCATGGTATATTTAGCGGCGTACATAGTGACATCTGTACAATTTGTTCTAAGCGTTTCACTCATTTGCCTTAGTCCTATGAAATTGTAGTAAAAAGTTACATGACGCCTGTAATCCCCGAAGACGCAGGCAGAAGAGTGTAGCAAACTCCCATTGTGTATCTCGTTTAACGAGTAAGATCAATTAATATATCTTTTTAATAATATATCCTTTTCTTTTACATTATATTATTATTATTATGGGCGAGTTCTACATTTCTCTGCGTACCACTTCCCGGATTACAGGCGTGATGCTACGTTTGTATTATTATTATTATTTCTGTCTTCACGTAAGACCCTTTTCGGTTACGTTTACATGAAGATCATCGAATGTGAAATATCTTATTCTTACAGATCTAAAAAGATTCCTCAACACAAAAAAAATATGATAAGGATATTTACAATTTACAAAACCACAAAAAGCTAAAAAAAGCCAAAAAGCCAAAAAGCTACAAAACCACATGTATAATCGTTTTTATTAAAATATATCTATCTATATTATAAATTTAAAAATAGATTGAGATATATTTCTCAACACGATCACGAGATCTAGAAGATGTTTTTATTCGCTTAAGAGATGGGTGTTACTCTTATAGATAAAATCAGCAATATACCAACACATCGATAACAATTACCCGACAGCTCCCAGCGCCGTCTCTTTGCCAATACGTCGTATTTCGTTAATATCTTCTATCTTGCAAGTACGATTCACAATGACTCGACATGTAATCGATTTTGAACTTTATATACCATAACCTAAAGAATATTTAATGTGTTCTTATCATTTGACATAGCGTCTACTATTTGTATGTTGCGTGTTATAATGTCACAAAGTTTCCGCGATTTTCCTTCTTATCGTTATGGCAATAAAGATGATTAGAAGTACCGCAGTGAATTGATATATTTCTGCAAATCTGAACAAGGAAACGCTCGCAAAGGTCGCCGGGCGCTCCTCTCATGCAGTATTTAATATATTCCGCCATTGTTGGACCGCGTTTTGACGTTATCAAGTCTGTTGCTAATGTACAATTTATACTGGAACTGATTGTAAATGATAGCCCAGAGTTGAATTTAATGTAGACAAGGTATCGATAGATTTGATTATATACATAATTACATTATATATACATAATTACATTAAAAGATATAGGCATAATGTCATATTCTAATTATTAATAACACGATCATTAATTAAATAATATAAAGCACTTTAATTTAGATGTAATTTCGATATTTTTAATACCAAACAGTACGTCATAAGAGGACAACGACCTTTTATAACAATTAGCGACAAACACCCAAAGTGCACAATGAACAGCTAAATCATAGAACAAAGCGATACAAAAACAATGAAATTATGACACAAACATGGCGTCCGTCTTCCATTCGAACAATACGCAAAACTCTATAGAAACCATTTATTAGCATAACAATTAACTATCGGCGTTTTTCCAAAGCGCTGGCGGAAAGGACACGGTATGTTTGCCAAAGCGGCGCTGCCGCAACTGGCGCCCGACGCATCCGTTAGTGATGCCCGTCGGCCGATAAAATAGAAAAATCGACATCGATAAGTTATTTTTTGCTATATTAATTTCTTTCTCCACTCGACCTCTGAATGCTTAAGATCGTGATGCTGAAGCAAAATTTTCCAATTAGCTATGACAAATAACTATTTTTCTCATATCTGTACCCAAAGATTAGTTGAATTGTTGCAAGAACATACTACATTGTAGTTAAGTTTTTACACATTTTGGTGTACAACAAAGAACATACGAAAATTTATGAATGTTTGACCAGAAAGATAACTTAGAAGCAGTTGCTAATAGAATATACTTATGACGTAGGCATATTACTGAACATTATTTTAACTGCGCTAACCATTATGACAGGAGTTTAGTAAGACAATGACGTTTAAAAAAAATAGTTAATATATCGATGAAATAGACATGGAAAAATATGTTTTCTTAATCCATCTGTTGCGAGGAATAATAAGTAAGGTTTAAACTTAAATGTCAGCTTAAACGGCGGTAGTGAGCATGGTTTTTTATAACATGACCCATCGAATCGAATAAAAACGTTTCGGTACAAATATTGGTTGCATCGATAAATAAACAGTCAGCTACATATTGTTCTTTTCTTGCGCACAAAGTCTAGTTGATAAACATAATTTCGAATTCTCGCATGTATAGTGGTGTTGGCTGTAATATTTCAATCATTTAGGAATGACGTCATAGTGTATATATATGAATTTTAAAAGATAATGAGCATTCCTATAGTTCCTATATATTTCATTGTATTTTGGAAATTACAGCATCAACCTCGCATTCGTGGTTCGAATTCTACCTTAGGTCATTAAATTTTTAAGTTTGAAGGCAATGGAGCTTCTGATGTCATAGAGTGTAGAATCACTTCTCTCACTTCTCTGTATTTGGCAGAATAAATGTAAATAATGTTTTTTCTAATGTAATGTATTTGTAACAATATAGCTTTCAATTGGCCCATATAAACTGTTACTTTTCAAAATCTCCGATATTCTTAAAAAGGGATGCACAGATTTCTCATCACGTATTAATACATCAAGTCGTGGAAATAGACGGAGGTACAATCCAATTTCGCGATATATCCATTGAATGCATAGTCATAACAGTGGCAGTGAATTATAAGCGATGCTTGTTGATAAACAAGCTTCTCCTGCGTGGAGGTAAGTTTGCGGAATACCACTTTATTAATAGACCATTGTATATTTTCAATATACATCCAAAATGATGGACGGAAAACCCAAAATGATGTGTGTGTGTGTGTGTGAGTGCGTGTGTGTGTATGTGCGTGCGTGCGTGCGTGCTTGTGCGCTTGTATGGGTGTGTGTGTGTGTGTGTATTATGTTTGTGTGGGTGTGTAAATAGTGTCGTAATGTAGAATACGTTAGTCACCGAGAGCCGCAAACCGCAGTACGCATTGCTAAATATCACTTAGCGAAATATTAACAGAAAATATATTGCCGCAGTGACTACAAGCGATGGTAGCGGTTGACGCATAAATTTAACGCAGAAACTAGTAAAATTGCCGGCAGATAAGTGCCCCGGCGCCTTTTTGGTGTCTGAACGACTCGCGGCATGTAACAGTTTAATTTTAACCGAGTCGAATATACGGTGCTCTTATGTGGTGTGAGCAAAAACGAATTATCTATCTATGTTTTTAAGACATCGCTCGGTGTCCCGCTAAGACTCTAGGTCATCGGCGTGCTCATGAAGATGACCTCGGAATCTCAGATCCATCGACCTAAGTAACTATCCAAGAAACCTAGATACGTTAAGCCTGCAAATAATTCTATCTTGTATTATATACTAACGAAGCGTATAAAATTAAAGGAATCGCAATGTTCGAGGTTTGGTGGAAATTGGCTTTCTAACATGATGATGGTCATGTGTTCACTTTAGTGACGTCATCCACCATCGTTCACATTGCTTCAATAGAGGGAAAGTTTCTCCGAATTCTGGAACTATACTGTTATCAATTGTTGCTCGTAAAATCGGACCTTTCTTAGCAATTAACATTTGCAAAGTCTCAGCGCTCATTATGCACCATTGTTGGCGATGTTGTATTTAATATATTACTATTGTCTTTAGACTTCGTAAAGTCACTTAATTCTGTATTTATATTTGCTAATGAAGACACGAAATCTTTATTTATATCCGTCCTGTTTTCGTTAAGACAATTGAAAACAAAATTACAATACCTGTAATTAAGAGATAATTAACGTTGAATATTCTTTGTTTAATGCTGAAAGATTAAAATAATTTTAAGTAGCTTTAAAAATAACAGCAGCTGCTTCCATATTAAGGTTGTCACAGACGGAACTATAATATGCAATATAGCCTGGCATATAACAACTTTTTACAATATATGTATGTATATTTTTATAGAAGGTAACGCTTCAGTGTCTACATATGTATGTAGTTGAATTAAATAGCAAGATGTATCTCGGTATAACAAGACATGTTATTGAGGACATGACTGCGAAAACATATAATATTACTATTGTCTGTACCATCACGTCTGTAATCCTTAAGGAGGAAGGCAAAAGAGTGTGGTACAGTCCCACCTTTCACTAGTTACGTCTGATTTTCTACGCTATAATAAACATCAGAGTATAGCATATTAATGTAAGTTTTCTCGCGGTATCTGACGACCTTTATCTGCACATATTAATTAAATTAAACCTTTTCATTGGTGCGATCAACGATCATAACTCATTTCACGTATTACATTTAGTGTGGAACCATTAAAAACGCCCGTGGCCGCGCTCACTGTTTTTCATCCATTAGCCTTTATTATAAGCGTTAGTGCAGCGGCGTCGCATTAATCATTACTTTTATTTCACAGCTCGTGTTTCGCGCGCACTATATCTGTAATTGTCCGAGCGCTGGCGCCACCGCTCCTTGGCCGTCCGCCACTGCAATGGCATTCTGATGGCTGCGATTAATTTCGTCATCAAAACACCGACAACGCCCGCTTGCACCTACCCGGCGATCTTTCAATCTGTCAGAGTCGATTGCCACTAAATGTCACAGTGTTAGTGGGATCGTGTCAATTGTTCGTACGTCATCTTCAGTTTGATTATCATCACTGTCAACGTTATCAGATTCTATGAGATTACTGTTGGCAGAATATTCTCAACTTATTGCATCTAGTGATTGTCTTTTCGTTAATATATTGTTCTCACAATTTATTTGTGACGCTGGTCAAATTGCTAGACTTCACACGTTTTAGAACAATTTTTTTTGGTGAACTCCTAGCTGTCGGTTTGCCCACAATGTTTTCATTCAACGTGATAACATATGTACACTTGGCCATTGGCTCTTGGAGCGAGGCCATTATCCGCGACGGAGTTTGAGTTATGTGGCGCTGGCATTCTCAATACGATAGCTGATAATAACCTCACACGGTTGAATTACGGCGCGGGTTAATTGCTTTATGTGCGAGTCGTGGGTTTAGTTTCATTGTTTTCTTTTTTTTCTTTTATGTTTACTGCTTCTGATTGGCGTCTGTTCTTTTGTGAGAATATAACGACATCAAAAGATAATAATCGAAAGATAATTATAATTAATGATGGTATATTTATGTGGAAATTATATTAGGTTTGGTCGTATCGTTTGAACTTAGGTGTCCCAACTTACACTGACGGATTGAAGTTTCTTGATTCTTCTTTTCTTCTTCTTGATTCTTCGTTTCTTGATTGAAGCTCATGAAGAAGAACCTTATATAGGTCTAAAACTGAACTGGTTGTTCCGAAAAAATGCAACTCAACCTAGTTTATACATAATTTCAAAAATATGTCCATATAAAAATATACTTTTATTACTGGCTCCTGCCTAAATCCTTTTCATTCTGAATTGAGATCTGTGCTCAACAGTTGATCGTTAAAAAGGTTGATGATGATAATTATGATTGTCTTTTCGTTTATTAATATTTATGGGATGAAAGCTGACGATACAACTGAACTCAAGGATATACGTACATCGAAATGCACCCGGCGACGAAGTGGCGAGCCGCGGCGTGCACTGGCGCTCCGCCAGCGATGACTATCGCATCGCTGACGCGCTAACTCATTAATTCTGACATATTTGTCGATATCGCGGCGCGGGGACAACACTATTTATAGGCCTTAGCCCATTGCACATAACATTCGAACCTACTATGCGATAAATATTTAATTTAACATTTCTCTACAGTACAGTGATCCGTAATAGCTTCCGGCAACGATAATATCGTTTTCAGTGTTCTTATATTTGTTTGAATCATTATGTAATAATTTTAATATGTTGTATATAATAGCACAATCAAAGGAATACGTATTGTTTGGTATTTCAGTTGTAACGTTTGCTTGTGTTGTATCTCGTGATTAATTGAATACAAAATGATACTTTGCTCGCGGCTAGCACGTTTAAATAAATAATGCGGTGAGTCATATTGAGTGGATATTGTTAAGGTTGTCCGATCCACGTTTTAGTGTTTATAACGTATAATGTAGGGGCATAGGGCGGTTGTCAGGCTCGTAAATCTGTCTGTCTCGCGCTCGGCCAGCACTAACGCGTTTCGGTTGCGACACTCGCCACCGCACTTGCAACGGGTCTTGTTTGTAGAGGCGCGAGACATCATCTTTTATATGTATATATGTTTGTGTCGTCCGCACCTACTATAGTATATACATACTATATACTGTGCGTTGAGAAAAAAGAAATACCTATATATAATTTCTTTACCTTTCTATTGGTGAGTGTATGAGTCAAGTTTAAATGGACCGAGAGATTAAGGGAAAGGAAATGTCTGGGCACTCTTTTCTAAAAAGGATTTATATCAAAGTGCGTTCCTGTAACAGCGCGACGTAGGGCGGCGCTATACATACATACATATATTCTTAATTGATAATGTTCTGATTATATTAATAAACTGCAACTTTTATAGGTTGTTCAAATCATAGAAAGGAATTGTAATATGAATCCTAACTTTGTCACACGCATAGTGATTTATCGGCTACTCTATAAACAGCACTTCGTCTATGTCTATGGGATATGCGTGTTTTACGGCCGCCCAGCTTGTATTGATGCTTAACTCGTGTCCAGGGTTCAAAGGACCAAATAATGTATGTTCGTAGATTGTTTTAGACACTCCAGTGTTTTATTGTGGTGTCGCTGTTTTATGGAGCGTCGTTTGAACGCGTCGCTGAAAATGCATTAAGTGGAAATTTATCTTTTTTGAAATTGCAACCCTGATGGTTTGTCATTGTGTGCACTGTGCACGTTCCGCTATTGTTGTTTCCCATAAATCAGGGTAAATTTGATTGTTATTTTATCAATCACTTCGCAGTTGGATCTTTTACAGATAGAAGTCAACTGTATAATAACTATTGAACCTATTCGTGAAAATAAATATATGTCATCGGTATTGTATGTAGATGAACCTGGTTCACTTGTATGTATTCCAGCCTGCCAATGTCTGATTATCGCGACTGAAGCGCAGCTGTCTCACACGAGAGCCAACGGGTAGATACAGCTGGGCAACGGTGCCCAGCTAAAGAGCCAATCAATTCACATCAGTACCTACACGAGCATCGGTCTTTTGATTGCCGAAAGTTCAGTAGACGCTTGCCAGAATGCATACGGGCAACTATGGCATAGTTGTGTCAAGAATCAACTGTGTTCAAAGGTAAAAGTTATTATTTTATTCTTTGTTCATTTGACAATTATGTGTTTATTGAGAATAATATTTGAGGAAGTCATGTAAAAAGAATTAAAATGATGCCGTTCCTATTTAAAAGGAAATCCTTTCAATAGCACCAGTATTAGGAAAGTGAATAATATAAATGGAAAATATGTTTCTGAAAAACGTCTCCGATTTTGAATATTCCAACAGTTTTTTTTTGCGCACAAAACATAGTGAAATTTGATCCTCGATGATCGTATAGCGCGGATTGTACATCTTGATCGCTGACAGTGAAACGTGTCAGTAATCAGTGGTACGTACGGACGGACCAATTAGAGGTCCGTGAAATTGTTTTTATGGCGTTTTCTTGCGTCCATCCAGCGCGCCCTTAATTGATACGTCCAACGCTCTGCGCCCATTAGCGTTGATTGCCGACTTTTGAATATCACTCTGTGACGGTTATGTACTATTTGACTGCCTCGTTGGTCGTGTTGATTGCAGGTGCGACTGCCGAACGGGAGGTGCTGGGTTCGATTCCCGGGTCGGACACTACTAAATTTTCTAGTAGTGGCTCGGAGTCTGGATATGAGCTCGGTATATGGCAATAGGCACACCACCTATTCCATCGTGGGACTTAAAAGTAACTGGTGAAACGTGGGAGTGTTCTACATTCCTCTGCCTACCTCTT
>DWFO01001598.1:0-15425 GCA_018246595.1 Mimoniades nurscia nurscia | reverse complement strand
GCGGTGCCGGCGTGGCGCGCGCGCAGCGACGCCGCCGCCGCGCGCACGCTGTCCGCCTCGCTGGCGGCGCGCGCCCCTGCGCCGCCCCACCCCTCCGCCCAAGTCGCGCCGCCCGCTCCACCCGTGCCGCTCGCGCTCGTCGCCTCACTGCCCTCTGGTATACCAATCTGTAGACGTACAAATTGGCACCTTACATGGACTTACAGGTTTTAACATTTGACCTACGTGTGCAACATTAATTCTGTATCTGCTTCTGTGGGATGTTTTTTTTATAAGGAGTGGTAAACTGGGGAGATATTGAGAGGAGAGTCACTAATAAAGTAAATGGGATGCTGTATGTCTTCATGAGTAGTTGCTATACCTTTATTCAAAAAACATGCCATCACTAATGTACTATCTCTATTTTTTATTTAATAAACAAAATATTTACTAATAACAATTTATATGGCAGAACAACGTTTGCCGTATCGGCTAATATAACGATATTTTTTTTAAATATATCAAAAAGACTAAGTACAAAGACTTAGAAAGGATTTTTATTAGAATAATGTTCACCTTAATAGACTTACCACAGTATGCAGATGCCTGGTGGCGGCAGCGGCGAGATCCAAGGCTCTGGCCGCATCATGCAGACGGGCCGCGTGTGCCGCCAGTGCGTCGGCCCGCGCCGACACCAGCTTCAGGCGAGTGGTGAGCAGCGCGCTCCAGCGTGTGACGCACGCGGCACACAGCTGCGATGCGGCACACAGCGCTTCTACGCGCCGTTTTACAACGTGGCCCACACTGCATGCGGTCTACTTGCAAAAATGATATAATTGAAAAATTATAAACGTCTTTTAATTTTTTCAAAAATTACGATTTAGCTAACTACTAATGAGTAAAATTAATTGTAACTTAAATTGCTAAATAGACTATAGCTAAGAATATTTCCAATAACACATTTCTTATTGTCTTTATTAAGGGGAAGACAATTTAGTCTTGTGTTATTTAATTATCACTAAATTTGATTTATATATGTTGTTGATTGATACACTTCATTGCTCTAACTAAAAAGTTTTTCCCTTTTAAGGCGCCTCAATATGTCTGTGGTGTCGAGGACCATCTCCTCGACACCACAGACATATTGAGGCCTCGAATTTTCATGTGATGATGAAGTCTTTATTCATGAGCTTCTGCATAACATTTGGTCACAATAGCGACGTGATACACTTTGAAGTCTTGGTGGATATAATCGTTTCGAATATACCAGGGTGCATTTACCTACGATATCCCTTGGTACTTTGTGTTTGGAAACGTTAAATAATCTGTATGTACAATATCTATAATAATATGTACAATATCGCTCAAAATAGCTCTATTTCGGAAAATTGAACACCTTGGCATACTATAATTTAATTCTGTTCACCTAAAAAACTGTGTTCTTTCAGTTTTAATATGCAATAATTTTAATCAATTTCTTACTTTACCTTGGCCTGACTGGCGTCATTATCGACGGAGACAATGTTTGGGAACACCGGAAATTTGGGCACCTCGGGCTCCGGCGCCATGCTAACGTTATTATTGTTCTTATTAAATAGAAGCAGGGGCTCCTCGCTCGTTGTTTCAGGGAAGTTCTTGCCTGAAGCCATTTGAAGTATAACATATTACATAAGTTTAAATTAGGTATGACAGCATAAGGCCAACTTCCTGACTTATATGATTCATGTAACAACAAGGGCTAACTGCTATTTACATATTTCGTGAAAATATATTCCAACAGGGACGATTAGATTGTAGATGAAGAAAAAAACAGCAATAAGAAATAGCAAAAACTCAAGCAATCCTGAGAGACGAATAGATATTCTAGTGTACAGCTCGATGTCTGCAAAATGTAATTACTATTTTTTTTATTTCAATTTTGTATCGTTTAATTGCGTTCAGATAATCAATTTGTGTCAAAGTCGGTTGTTACATTATTCATATATTTCAAATGACCATGACCGCTGTCATTCTAGAACTAGAATGTGAGAAGTCTCACACTGACAACTCTTTTGTCGTTTTTATTGCTCACCCAGTGTATTATCATCGATTTCCGATAACAGCAACCGGTCCTTGTATAGAAGAATCTGTGACTCGGCGACTACGCTCGTCTGCTCGCAGATGTACGTCTGCAGCAGATCGTACTTCTCCTCAGGCTTTAAAAATACCTGGAACAAACGTATTCTGTTGAATTAGGGCATGATCGGTGGTTCGGATATGTAGAGAGAACGGCTGATAAAATATTAGTAAAAGCGCAAATACTGATGGTCAGACGCATGTGCTATGGGCGACCTAGTCCCTCCCACCTTGACAAAGTAGGTCAGGTGGCTGACGGGAGCTTAGAACTCGGGTATTACGGTAAAACTATTAGGAGAGGAAACCTACTTAGCGGATGTGGGTACTCAATCGCTTATAATGCTATTAACCCGAAACGTGGAGTGTATAGTGTGTAATCACTTTGATGAAATCTTAGGATCTACTAATACGAAATTAGCTCTTGTAGAAGTGATAGCTACAATATTATCGAACACTTTTACCATGGAACCATTCTCAATATTATTTATTTGTCCTTTATTGTTGGTAACATAAGAGTATTATTACGTCGACTGACTTTTTCAACGCTTTTTGCAGCAACGCGTTCGTCTATTCATCGTAAGGACAAGCGATATATTGTAATGCGGCGCATCACCGCTTGTGTAATTTTTGTAATTTATGTGTTGATTGAAACTCTGTATCAATATTTTACGAACTCACAACTAAAACTAGAACTGATATACCGAATATTTGCTCAATAAGTTTTTTGGTAATCCGCAGCAAACAAGAAATGTTACATTGATCGTTATAACTCTATCAGATTTATTTTTCCATTTATACTCCGCTGGTTTTGAACACGACGCATGCGAACACCGGTCATTATCTTGTAAGCGGAGCGCGTGATTTCGCCAGAGCTAACACTTATTGTTCCGCAGCCGGCGAACAAAATCCGGTTTCAGTAAATCCGTTGTAAGACCTTCGGCTTCGTTTACCACTGTTTGCATATGATTTGAATGAAACAAAACAAATGCTTGAGATTATAATTATTTCATACACTGTATGATTGGATTAATTTTACTATTTTTATATTGATTTAATATGATTGTTAATGCAATTTTATAATCTTTTATGCTGTAACCTCATCATGATCACCTTGTCAATTCTTAGGAGTAGCAAGAAGTTTATTGTTACCTAGAATGGGACTGATAGTAGCTATTACCAACTGCACTCATACATTACATACATACATATATATACATAGTAAAAAGATCAGAGGAAACTTGTCAGTCTATGGATAGATATATTTGGCACAACATACTCTCAGCCTACCCTATAAAGTACCTGACTTGAGAGTATAGTAATAATGTATATTACCGGAGTTAATGATACTAACAACCCTATCCCTGTAGTGCGGTCACCATTGTAATCAATAATCTTTCTAGCTAATTGTACTAAATAAACTGTCACAAACAGCCCCACTTCGAGTCCAATGTGTGGTAGGTTGGCGACCTTTGCAGACAGTAGTAGCCACCTTGAAGTGCTGCCAATTTGTTAAAAAATTACGAACCTTTATACTAGCCGCTTTGTTGACATGAAACACGTAAACTGGCTTGGTGGAGGTAGCAGTTTGCACCTCAGAGAAGAACCTGTCGAAAGTCCATATCCTATGGGGGTCTACTTCCAAAAGACCTGCCAGAAGAGGAGTTACTAGCTTCCGAAGACCCACAGTCAGTTGGCAGTGGGAAGGCAGCTCCCGTGTCCACTCTATTGGTCCATTTTCTGTGCTTTGTGTGCCCTGGATTGGATATGATAATCATAATTATTCGTTCTAAGTTTTAATTAATGTCTTCTAGGTAATAAACAGGTTAGAGTTAATTGGAAAATTAATCTAATCAGGCACAGGATAAAATTTAAATGGAACCCTTTATTCATATTGGGACATATCATAAGTGGTGAATCATGAGAGTATACTAGTTATCCTCCTCTGCCTACTCTTTCAAGAATATACAAGTGTGATGTTATTTTGTACATAGCATTAGAATAAGTAGCTAATTTAATTTTATAACAACTTTCTAATACATTGGGCACCAATCCAGACTTCAAGCCACTACTAGAAATTCTACATTAAAAAAAAATCAATAGTGTCTGACCTAGATTTTGAATCCAGGACCTCTCTATTGGCAGTTACACTTGCAACCACTTAATCAAAGAGGGACTCGATTTAATTTTATGTCTCTTATAATAAATACTTACAGAGATAACACCTGAAGCTTTTTTCGTTGTTATATAGTACATGGTTTCTTTGTTCCTCCTGCCACCATATGGTCGGAATGGCAGCTGGCCAGTAGCCACATGATATAATGTGACTCCAATGGACCACAGATCTACTGTTGCTCCAAAACTTTTGCCAACAGGTTTCCTCAATACAGCTCGTTCATACATATCTGGATGGAGGTATTCCTCTGTACCATATAAAGATACAAATTGCTCCTCTTCTTGTAGCTCTCTAGCCGCCCCAAAATCGGTTAACTTGTATGTAGTTGTTCCATCTTCATTGA
Organism: Mimoniades nurscia nurscia; assembly: GCA_018246595.1. Classification (NCBI taxonomy): domain Eukaryota; kingdom Metazoa; phylum Arthropoda; class Insecta; order Lepidoptera; family Hesperiidae; genus Mimoniades; species Mimoniades nurscia. The sequence continues at coordinate 10,815 of DWFO01001598.1, read as the reverse complement.
TAAACTTCATTATATTACCGGGCTTTAAATCTCTGTGCACGAGGTTGTTGTCACGCAAATGTTTCATGCCCGCTGTTAAGTGTTCCAGAACTAAAAGGAACTCATGCTCCTGTAAGCCATAAGTATTTTCAGGATCATCCAAAATGTTAAACAGGCTGCCTCCTGTGCAAAGCTCCATTACTATAACTTTGCCTCTACCTTCCTGTTCCTCCTCGATAGCGAGAAGCTTCACAATGTTCTCGTGTTTTACCTTTTTGAGTACTTCGAATTCTCGCATTTGTACGTCGTGTGGCCTCATATGGCTGAGTTGGTTGAATGTCTTGACTGCCACTGGTTCGCCATTGTTCTTATTAACCCCTTGAAATACCGCCCCCGTGGCCCCTTTCCCTAACACACTCGTCGTACACCACACGTAGTTCTCAGACCCGCGGAGAAACGACATTGTTAGCACTTCTTGCTAATTTTAATTTATCTATATTTTATTCTACGTTCACCCAACACTAAGAAAGTTAAAATAAAACATGTAGGTCGGTAATTTAGGTTACTTTAACTTAATGTATTTTCTAGAGCAATATTGTTTTATTTCGGGTTCAATTTGATTTTCTCTCGTATTGTATACAATCACTTGTTCTACGTCTATTATGTCAAAGAGTACGTCATACGTCTATGTCATGTCATTATAGACGTTATCATTTTTTGACATGTAAGGCGGTTCGTGTTGCAGCTATCAAAAAATGTTCATCTCGGCAAATAACGGATATTTTAAAAATATTGCCTTGATGTATTTTAAAAATATTCATTCGTTATTATTGGAAAGTTATGTATATGAAGGTGTCCTAACAAAAATTCAAGTTTATAAAGTAAAAGTTATTTTATTGAAAAGTCTTCCGTAATTTGTAAATAATGTATGTTTGGCCGAAATACCGAATTCTTAGGCTATAAAAGATACCAGTTGTCAAGATAGTCATTGAATTGAAAATAAAAAATAACATTTATCCTTCATTCATTCTCATTGCAATCATTACACTACTTAGTTTCGGGATTTCGTGTAAATTGTACAATACAATATTATTATTTGGTAATATTATTCCATACGGAACGTGTGTAGTTAATTTATAAAGAAAATAAATACAGTGCAAGACATAAAGTTACCTGCGAGTGTTAAACGTGTACTGTTTCGCAGACGCAGACATTCATTAGTTTCTTTGAGAGTGAGAACAGTCTGTTGTAGATCTAACATTTAAGTAAACAATCTAACATGTAAGTGAACGTATGCTTTATTTCAGGAATATATAATGCTTTTGTTATGTAATAGAATTGAATTTTCATAAAGTATTATTGTTAATTTTCCTTATTTAGATTACTAACTCATATTTCTGTATGAGTCAATATTATAGTCAGCAATCATTGAATTTTAACTAGTCTTTCTTCCATTTCTTTAAATCTATCATTTGTATATTATTTATTATTATTGTCGTTACTAATTTCCTTTTATTTCTTTATTAATAAACCTGGTTACAGGTCATCAAAACATTCAGTAAGCAGATACAGAGAGGAATCCAACAGTCACTCTGTGGAAAGTCGAAAAGAAGAGAGAACTAGATCCAAGGATCACAGTAGAAGCAGCAGATCCAAGTCATTAAAACGAAATAATAGATCTAAGAGCAGAGAGAAAAAAAGTTCTAAGACAGACTCTAAACATAAAAAGAGTAAAAAGAAAAAGAAAAGTCACAGCTCTTCTAGCAGCAGCAATAGCAGCAGTGACAGTGATGAGGAAGAGTTGAAACTACTGCAGAGGCTGGAGACTGAGAGGCTTAGGTTAAAAGAGGAGAAGAAGAAACAGAAGGAACTGTTGAAGGCTAATGAGACACCAGAGGAAAAAAGGTGGGAAAAACACATCATTATTCATAAGCTGATGTTTCACTTAAAATTATTTACAATTATGTTACTATTTTTAAGGTATTGTTCAAATACTTTGCCTCTTAAAGTATATTTCTACCACACCTTAAAGTAGAATGTAACTGTGAAATTTTTATATTGACAAAAATTAATGAAATTTGCTCAATTCTTAGACTTAAGGTTTTGCTAGTTATATATGTAAAAAATACTTCATTGATATCATCATTGAGGATGCAAAATTTGCTGTGTCTCTTAGTTATTTTCGGTTTTTTACACAGTTTTGATCTTTATTTCAAAGCACATGTTATACTCTAAAAACACATAGCTGTTTTTAGAGTATATAGAGATTCATAAAGCTAAAATAAGTTTACTAAAGTAGAAGCAACAATAGCACCCAATATAGTGCTGCACTGCACTTACTATGTGCACTGCACTTATTTTAAATGACAAGAAAATTTCTGTTAACATTATCTATACAAAAGTAATTTAAAATTATATAAATTAGATATATGCATGTAACGGTGTTGTTGTATTGAAGTAAAAATAAGTTGATTTGAATACTCTGGATTTTTTTTAAGAAAATCATTTTTTTTTGTGTCTCCTGTAAAGTTTGTAAAAAACACAGCCAATTTTGCATACACAATGACACCTGTAGATCATACCTGTAATCCCTGAAAAGGCAGTCAAAAGACTACATTACACACACTCATGCATTTCACCAGTTATGTCTATGTCCCTTCATATAGTATGCCTATTGCCATACACCATGGGGAAATCCACAAACCTAGCCAAGCTACAAATTTTGAATAGAAATTCTACTTACAAACATCCTATAGTACTTAATCTAGACTCTAGGTCAGTGATTCTCAACCTTTTTTTTGTTGCGGCACATATTTAACGATTTCAAAATTTGGCAGCACACAAAGAAAAAGATAAATATTATTTACTTACTACAACACACTGCATAAATAGTTTATGACAAAAAATTTAAATATACGAAATAATGTAATATATACTACAATAATAACTAAACGTTTATTAAGGGATTAATCAGGTCTTAATTAGCAGTTCCATGTAAGCCTGTATGTATATATATTATTGGAGTAAAGTATGCAAATTTGGCGGCATACTTTTGAAATTTGGCGGTACACAAAAGTGCCGCGGCACAGTGGTTGAGAATCACTGATCTAGCTATTTAATTTAAAAAATCTCCACCAGCCCAAACATGCTCACCACTTCGTTTTTTCCAGTTAAGTACTAGAGTTCATTCTTTATACTTTATTATCATAATTATAATAAGATGAAATGCATTTACTATAAGTATAATATTATTATCATTATTTTATAGCTCGTTGTAAAAGATAATTCCAACGATGTATTGCTGTGTTGCCAAGAGAAGAAGATAATGAAAATATTCGGAATTCCTTTCAGTGTGTACTGTTTGGCAACACTGAAATCAAGATTCTAAATACAAGCAGCTTAATATCAATGTAATCCCTTTATTATCTATGCCAGACAAAGACGTAAATATTTCCGACTATACGCAGATTATTTTTAAACATAATAAAAACAATAAAGTTTATTATTGTGCTCAAAATAAGCGGGACAGATAATTCACTATAACATAAAATTACATATTACTTAAATATCAAGAACACATGAAGACACTAAATAGAACGGATAACTTACAACATATCTATAATAAACTTTAGAATAATTAATAAAGTAATTTAAATATAATAATGTATATTTTCGTTACTTTAATTTAAAATTTATCAAGTTTATAAGGTACGTTTTTATTTTAAATACTTTGGAGTAGTTCATACTTTAATCGACAATACTAGATAAACCATGATTTTACTAAGCGCCTTGAGAAACATTAATAGCGTAGTTTTTTGTGTTTTATTTTAAATTATTGTAATAAAACATTAGGTTATGGACACTAAAAAACGGATGTGGCGGTAATTTAAACAAAGCCGAATTTACATAATTATGTTATAGTTTATAACATAACTATAAAAAACTTGTTCCGAACTATGAATGATTTCAAATATTTAAGCCAACTGACAATAATTTCCTACATATAATTTATTTTTACCATTATTTCTGTTAGAACCATTTATATAGATGGCGTTGCTTTGTGTTGTTGTGCGGTCGGTCGTTCGACATTCGACAAGTAAGATGGCGGCGATTAATGTGAAAGGCGAAACGTTGTAGTAATTGTAGTTGTAAATAAAGTTATAGCTTCGCTGAAACAAAACTGTTATATTAATACGAAGAGAAGACCAGTTAAAAAGTGATTATTATATAGTGAACTGTTACGTACTTCACATGGAAAATTTTAAGTGGCTTTTCATTTCACAATAGACAAAACCCGTCGCAACGAGCACTCGGAGCAGTCGAGGCCATATTATTTTATGATGTTATCTGTCGTGTGAGCGTCCTTTGAGACCACATTGATAAATTTATAGTTAAACAAAAGGCAATGGTATGTTTTTCTCTACAAATGCACCATTAAAACGAAACATTTATTATTAATGTGTTATGTATTTCACATTAACGCTTCCATGTCGGAACAGTAGAATATTTTTGTGCTAAATCTTGTTTGTACGTCATGTAAAATTGTTATTTTCATAAAACTTGAACTTGAAATATACATAAAATCATATGAGAAAGACTAATAAATGTTTTGAAAGCTTATAAATCCTCTTATAAAAGGTAACTGCTGTAATTACTAGTAGTGAAGCTAATGATTACCTCTTCTCTTTTCAGGGGGTTTTCTGTACGAGGGAATAGTTATTCATCATGCTATCCAATGCTCTATTAAAGTGATTATATTATACAATCAGTGTATTACAAACTATGGAAGAAAGTGTGGACTTCTGTTGATATATACCTACGTTAACAACTCAAACTAAAACGGAGGTGGTAATGGATCCAGTAGGACCATGGTCAGCATATGCTTCTTACAATCGGCTAGCAGGGGTTCAGGCTGGTGCTGCAAGTGGGGATTTTCATCACCACCTTGCAAGTGGTGGTTCAGGACTTGGCAGCCAATCAGTACCATCAACTACAAGTCAATTGCTACTACAAGCAGCTCACACAACAGCATCATTAGCAGGGCAACTTGGTTCTTCAACAGCTTCACCCTTCAATCCTGGGTTTCTTTCTCCACCCGCTGTAGGATATGACGCCGTGTTTTCCCCTTTGTTCCACCATGCGAACCCAAAACCGGCACATTATAGCTCATCTCTGCAAGCACAACATCGTCAAGTAATTGCTCAAGCTCAGGCAGCAGTTGCTTCAAAACAATCATCAGTAGAATCTGAACTTTCATCTTTAAGAGAAAACTACTCTCATCAAACACTAGCTGCACAAGGAACATCGTTTTTTGATCAGCCTTCTACTCCAGGTAGCACAGCAGGATTAAGTTGGCAAGGAAATAATCAACTACCCAGTCCATTTGGTATATTACCACATGAAAGTGTTGTGCCATCGTCACCAAGTCCAGCTACAACAAAGGCTTCAGCTGCATATGATAATTTTAATGCACACTTTGCTGCTGCACAGACACTTAATAATCACCTTAATTCTCAAATTTCAAATACTGGTAAACAAGCAGCTAGGTCAGGATCTCCAGCAACAGCATCTAAGCAGCCGGCCTCGTCAACATCATCATCAACATTTTTTCAATCTCCACCATCTTTTGGAAACCAGACTGATAATTCCTACAGTGCAAGCAGTGCAAAAGGTGGTCAACTTTCATCACAGCAGGATTATGCTGGAAGTAAGTCTTATTCAAGTTCTGCAAGTTCCACTGCTCATTCCCAGCAATCGTGTATAGTGTCAACTCCATCAGTGACATCTGCCTCCTCTACCCCATCTAGTAAAGAATACCATACGTCTAATAGTAGTACCACAAGATCCTCATCCTCAGTATATAATTCCCAATCGCCCAAGAATTCAAGTAGTGAAAAATCTACTCGTTCTACCAATAGTACTAGTGGTTTTGTTTCACCAACATCTAAAGCACCCCAAGTTCAAACTAAAGCTCAAAGTAAAATATATCCTGATATAAATAATGAACAAAGAAAGAGTTGTGATTCCAGTGATAAACTTCAACCTCAATCTTCCCCAATTAGTTATTCTATAATGGATGCTCCAGGAAGATTAAGTTATAGTGCAAATAGTGGTAGTTCATCAAAATCAAATAGACTCAATAGTTCCCAATACTCTTCTTCGCAGGGCTCAAGTTTTAGACATTATCAAAGTGGAAATAATGTAGAAACAGATTACCATGTAAGAGCTAAGAGTAGTTCTAGTACAGATACGGGATATTCAAGTAGCAGTTCACAAAATGGTCCAGATTGTAGTGTAGTTGTTGCTAGAAGGCAAAGTCCATTGCAGGCAGCTCCTCAGACATCACCTTTAGGCCATGGATCAAGTCCTGCTTATCCCTTATATCACAGTCCAATGAATTCCTTAAATTCACCACAACAACATGGAGATCATTATAGCAAAGTTAATAATACTGCACCAAGATCTCCATTAGATGCTTCTGTCTCCCGACCACCATCTCAAAACAGTCAAGTGGCCTATCCATCTGTCATTACAAGAGCGCTGGGTATTGAACAAACTAAAACTTACCCTGATAGTAGGTATGAGCGAAGTCAAAGTCAGACTTCTGGTCAAAACTGTTGGGAATCAGATCGACAGACCGCACGAAAATATAATAATAGTAGTGCTAGTGGGAATACAAATTATAATAGTAATTTATCTGAAAACAATAGTCATAATGAAAAGTCGACCCCACAACCTCTGCCCCAAACTCCAAATGAAAGAAACATGACAGACAAACAACATTATTTTGATAGCAATAACATTGCATTACAAGATCTGTCCAGTTGTCGTGGTGATCCCATGAGTATTGTAAAAAATTTACAAAGTTTACAACAAAGTTGCCAGGTGCAAGAAATAAAATCAAATAAAACACAAAGTACACCAACAAACTCAATACCCATAAATAAATCAGTTACAAGGAGAAAAAGTACTGAAAAATCAGTGCCACATATGAATGAATTGTCTAATGCAGTAATGGCTGATTATTTAGCTAATAGAATACCTCCACCCGCTCATAGTTCTACTAGTAACCAACAACAAAATGGATATTTCGATTTCGAAAGGTGGAACCTACCTCCACCACCACCGAAAATGTTTCCTGGCACTTCTGCTTTTGGTTCTCAGGCTACTCTACATGCAACTAACTTTGCTAACCAGCATCAAGCCCTTGCTATGCAACATGGGCATGCACTAACATATTTTCCACCTTTTCACCTAGGTCCCCATCCTGATTACCAATCATCTGTGGAGTTAACACCATTATCGTCTTTTAGTGAGACTCCACCTTCGGCTTCCTCATCATCATTTTCTACACCAGAAACTCGTGAAGAGGAACAGCCTAAGGTGGTAGTACCTAATATAGAGGAAGAACTTGGTTTCCTTGCAGAACAACGCGCAAATACTGCATCGACGGTAGCACCCACTTCACAGCAGCAGAACATAAACAACACTTCACAAGACGCTACTTCAAAAATTATGGAAAAAAAATTCAATGTTCCTGTCACGGGCCCCGGATCTGGTTTCATGGCTTCTTATTTGAAATTTTTACAAGGAGAAAGAGATACTTCTCCACCTCCAGCCGGTAGAGGCGCCAGAAAGTCTACTTGGTCTAGAACTAACACTAATAGTAATACAAATAATAAAACGTATTCAAACGATCAGTCAAAAAGTCAGTGCGATGTCAACTCCACTCAAAGCGCAAATGGAGCAATGACCCCAACGAACATAATAAATACAGGTATGTCTTTGGGTAATCCAGTAATGAGTTCTTCACCGAGTATGAGTACGTCAGGCTTATTAGGTGCTAATCAATTACATGGCGCGCCCTCAAATCTTCTCAGTTCCGCGAAGGGCGTCGAATTAGACGATCCTCGATATTACAATTTAAATAAGGATAGGAAAAGGAAATATGATGGAAGCGAGGAAACAAGTTATGAGGCGGATGAGGAAGCGAGACGATTAAACAAGCCCGTGCTAAACGTACCCAGTACGCCATTGAACGACAAGAGCAAGAAGGGGCGCACGACAGGTATAAACAAGCCGACGCCGTCCGCAGTAGTGGCGCCTCAGCCGGCTGCGCCCAAGAAGCCACGACCGCCCGCTCCGCCGCCCGTGGCCTCGCTGCAAGCAGCACCGCAGCAACAATACTATTACCAACACCAGCCCGAAGAAGGTGCGTTCAATTTATTAGATTTCCATTTGAGAAGTAGAGCGCGATGGTGAAGAGCTAGCCCTGAAGCTTGTATGACAGGAGCAAGCTAACTGCCGCTCAGGCAGCTTACCGTGAAAACTTGTTACATTTTAACTGTGATAATAATATGTAAATTTTTATTAGATGAAATCTATAATTATCCACTGTAAATAATTTCTATGAAGAAAATGTGATGTACCTATTTAGTAGAGATTAATATTTCTAGGGTTAGTCTGTAACAAGATTTCACTGACATTGTTGTTAATGACACATTATTAGTGCCATTTTATTGTAAATTGTAGAATTTGTGACTCTTGTCATACTCGCTACTGAAGGGGTGCTACCATTAATAATTCCAAAATATGTGGTATATTTTTTTATGGAATTAATACCAGTGGGTGTCTGTTGTATATATAAATAATGTATTGTATTTTGCAGTATTTGAATTTAGTTGGTACTTACAATAGTGTATTCATATACTTTGCTGTTAGCTGAAAGTGATTTTTTATATTATAAGGAGGAAATGAATTGCATAATAAATACATTGACAGCTAAGTTAATGCAAGATACTGTGTTAAAGGAGATCATGTCCTGAAAATAAGTTTTGTATTTCTATTTAATTGTTATTTGTTTATGCACAATTCTCAATATTTTATGTAAATACTTTTGTATCATAGAAAAACATAAAATAAATGCGAGTATATTACTGATAATGTGTTAAATAATTTTAGCATGTAATTATTCCTGGTAGCACCCCTCACTTCGCCAAAATAGGGAGAACATGTTCATTGTAATTATTGTTAAACTTATTGCTGTTGCTGTTTCGTTTACAAGAATTAAAAGGTAAATTATACATCTGACCATTATTGTGATGATGAACAGGTTCGTCTATTGGCTTTCCTTTTCCAATTCCTACCCTATTTCCTTTGTCATCTTATATTAATATGCAATTAAAAGTAGTTCTTCTCAACGTCATAAAATACAAGAAGGTAATGCAGATTTTACATGATTGCTTAGATTATTTTTTCTCATTTACGAACAAAGTTGTATTGCCACATTGCAACATTTTAGTTCCCTCTCATGGAGGACTGGGGTACGGGCTATACGGAGCGGCAGATAATGACGCTAACTCAAACAGGAAATTGCATCACATTAAATCACATCAACAAATTTCGAGCACAGGCCAGATCGACAACTCGAGGCCCGTCGAAGAAATGCCGTATCAGGTAGAGTATTTATATGTTTTCAACATTATGTGAACAGGATCTTCTAATATTTATCAATATTATATTTTTATTGTAGTCTGGAGAGTTTGTAGCAATAAAAACGGAGTTGAATGAAATGTGGCCAGCTATATGGAGAGTTGACGGCAAAGCCTTACTACAAAAATATGAGCCTTTTGAAGAAAACGGAAAAGTATTGTACAGGAATATTTCAACGGTAATATATTTTTTATTTCTGTTTGACTTGTTTTGTTCACTTTATAAGCTTACCTGCTGTAAATGTGTTGAAATTGTAAATATTCATCTTATTCAATTTTGACCATCGATTTTTTTCGTAATTTTATATTTAATGGTTAAATGCTGTACTTTTTAATATTTTCAGTATGCAGCATGGAACCCTGAAAATAGGAAATTGTACACCCAAGTACCTGTTAAAGTTCGGTCTCATTATAATTTGGAATAAATAGTAGAGTTCATACGAAGTGAAGTGCCACTTGAAGAGTGTAATTTTATTGAAAAAAGGATGTTAGAAACGCAAATGTATCAAGAAAACTTTGAAGTTTATATACAAACCTTGATTTCGCACGCGTTGGATCCTAACTTCCTCACAGAAATATTTCAAGAGCAAGGTAAAGCCAAAAATTTTCTATATTATTTTTCATCAGGCCTGCCTGACTGCCTCGTTGGTCGTGTCGGTTGCAAACGCGACTGCTGAACGAGAGGAGATCCTGGGTTCAAATCCCAGGTCACGCACTATTGGATTTATCCAACTTGGAATTTCTAGTCGAAATATCTGATGGCAGCTGTAAATCTGAACTTGTGCCCGGTATATGTCAATAGGCCCAATATCAATAGGCATCAAAAGGCGCCTATTCTATAATAGGATGTAAACGTAAGTGGTGAAACCAAGGAGTGTACTACACTCTTCTGCCTACCCTTTCGGGCATTACAGGCGTGATGTTAACTTTATAATAAATAGAGACATACTTAACATCATTTAATTTAAGTAACTTTGAAGTCCTTGAATCATTCAAAGGTAACCATTGCTAATGTAAAACAGTATTTTTACATTGCGTACCTACTATCATTACGGAAAAGATTTCCTTTGTATGTTCTCGTCAAGCCTACTCTTATAAAATGTGTAACAAGATGTGTAATTCCGTTTAGAATAGTCACCAGCACAATATAACGATGTGTAATCGGTCGCTCTCCAGACGACTACTTCCTGTCGAACGTGAAGACGGTGGACGAGGTGACGGAGACCATGCGCAGCAAGGTGTCGGGCGCGGCGGGCGGCGGCGCGGCGGGCGCGCGCAGCACGGGCGGCGGCACGCGGCGCCGGCCCGCCTCGCGCGCCAGCACCTCCAGCACGCTCATGGCCGG
>DWFO01001597.1:0-15425 GCA_018246595.1 Mimoniades nurscia nurscia | reverse complement strand
TCATCGATCGTTTTATGTCTCGGGATCAAAACGATGGATCCATGTTTCGGCCATAGTCACGAATCCGTTCATCACAAGTCCGCCACAGTACAAGATTAAACCTGAAATGTCAACTCGTCGATTCTTCCTTTTGATTCTCGACTAAAGTTCTCGGCCCCCAACGAGTAAATACCTATTTCATAGTTAGTTCGTGGTAAGGATTCGTGGAATGCTACCATATGAGATCCCTGTAAATTCAACTAAGTGGTCAGTTTTCGGTCTGTCCACACGATATCTTAAATTTTTTTGACCGTTGCCTTCTGTGAATGAGGTGGATGGGGGTCGGTCAGGATGTTCGTCTTCTGTGGATGTTCTGCCTACTCGTAGCTTAAACTCCTCACACCAGCGTGCAACTGTGTAATATAGAGAAGCAGTCCCCCAGTGTTCCCTCCAAGGTGGCATGAATATTTTTAAATGACATTTTTTTTTCAAATAGAGCAAATAAGATTTTCGTTTCCTTACTTCGTTTTTCCCATCTTTGTGCTCGTATTCAAATGAATGTATCTTCTAGAAATGAAGGACTATTTATATAATTGTTACCCTGTGAACTAGTGAGGATACAAGGCAGTTAAATATATTGAATTGATTTTTTTTGTTTACTAGATATATTTTTTTGTGTACTAGAAATACTCAATTATAATTACTTTTGAATCACCCCTCGTATATGTTTTTACATCGGTTAAACCTACATATGTACAAGTATATACATTATGTAGTATTTTTTTGTTAGTATTTTGCCAGATAATTTATATTTTGTATGTCTGAAATATCCAAATGTTAAAAGGTGATTATATATATGTAGTGTTACACCAGAAGTGCTTTGATGTTCTTCCTTCATCTTGCTGTCCCTTTGGCTGTTGGTGGCAATCTAAAATAAATCTCTCCCGATCCCTTTACACCCTACAATGTTCCTACTGCTCTTGGAAATTCTTAACTCTTCATCTGATGTGATAATAATGTAATATTGCCTATTGTGACAATTGTCCAATGTCTCATGTATGTAAGTAGAGTTCAGAAATGTTAGAAATGTCACATAATGACTAATGTACTCCATAGTGACTAATACTCAATAAATACTCCATAGTGGAAAATCTGTTTTTCTCAATTAAGATGTAGATAATTGGGAAATTCTTTTAAGACCGAGGTGCGTAGTCCCCCAAAGCCTTATCCAGATATCAATTTCAATGTACTATTGTAAATTAAATATTAACTAAATATATTTATAATATGCATATGAAAATTACCTAATTTTAATTGAGGTAACAATTATTTGAACTCTGCTCACATAATTTTATGGATGTGTTCAATTGGTCCAATGTAAGCCTTATTGGGAGCTGTGAGATGAATTTAGTATTGGGATAAAGTATTACATAGCTATGTATATTTATATTGACGTTACACGTTTTAATTGAAGCTATATCTTATATATAATTGTTTATTTATCGACCGAGAACATTTGTCACGCATTTGTAATTTGGGTGTGGATTTTTTTTTATATATTTTACATTCACATATCCCTTTTTGTATTTTCGGATTATGATGATTGTTTGTATTTTTTATTATTTAAAAAAAATACTGTGCTATCATTTGATATGGTTCTATGTGTTAGTTTTTTTTTGTTAATTAGTATTGAATTTTTTGCCCGGGTCATACTTGAACGGGTACTTGAAATTTGTAGCTTGGAATTTAAATTTGCACACCGTGTGCGGGAATAGGCTCACCTTTGATAGCATGGTGGGGTGTAAACCTAACTGATGAAACGTGGGAGGGTTGGGCGGTGGGAGATGGAAGTGTACTATTCTACTGCCTACCTCTCCGGGGATTACAGGCGTGATGTTATAATTTCTAGCTTTTTCTTTACAGTCCCATGGAACCGTCGCTGCTGAACATGGTCTATAATAAAAGTAATACACACAGACGTTACGAATGATGGTAACTGACCACTGTTCAGATAATTTGTTTACTGATTCGAGCATCAAGGGATAGGTATACATTAAGATTGCACATATTTATCTCGGCTTGTATTAATTGCTATCCGTGACAAATCGTTCTCGAGATGATTGCATAGTTTATGGCGAGACGTATCTGGGGCGTGCCTCCGAGGGTGCATTTCTTTCGGGTCGTGTTTACAGCAGCAGGAGACTAATGGCTGACAATATGATAAGTTAACTCCTGTACCTATTGATAGAGTATATTGAAAATGTATTACTGAACTAGCTCTAAGAAATACTCATACATTGAATCTCTACTGAACGGAACATTCGCGTCGATTTTCGAAAAGGTTTCGTATCGTAAACTTTGATAAAGGACTCGTGTTGAAAGCAATAAATCATCAAAATTTTTAATGAATTACACATTACGTAAATATAATATTTTTGGAACGCAAAACGTATAAAAGAATTTAAACATAGGGCGTATTTTATAATAGTTTGGAATATAAAAATTTAAAAGAGATTAAAACATTATTTTTGTGAAAGTCGACGTCAGTGCTCCGGGAGATTTTGAACATCGTTAAATATTCATTTATATGTTCGTATTTATAAGGTTTTTTACAATTAGTTTAATATTTATTTAAATTCTAAAACATTGAATTTTTATTAAAAAAGAATGATTAGAACTTATAACCAATTGCACAAATATATAGCTTTATTCATTAATTTTATATCTTTATTAAAATTTTATTTCCTTGCTTACTATAGTATACTGTTGGAAATTAACGACATTCGTCTTGTAAGTTAAGCATGAATTATTATAAACTTGGTTTATTATAATGTGCTCATTTTCTTTCCTATTTTAATGCGTTAACATATACATACTTAGCAGATGTACGAAATATAGTGTTGAAGCTTTCGATGTGCTGGTGACTTAATTTAATTGATCTCCAATTAATAGAACGGATTTGCAGATATCGAACACTGCCTTGTTGTATTGCGGTTAAATAAATTTAATAGGTACACTGACAGTTATAATTTCTTAACTATATTTTTGATGCTTCTTATGCGTTATTTTGTCATGTAATTATTATTATTAATATCAAGTCCGGTCTCAGGCATGTGGAATACTTATCTGTTTAGATTTAAATTAAGAACTACATTCATGTCGTATACACCACAGCCAATTCCACAATTATTTTTACATTGCAAGATACATATATGCTGTTAATAATATAAGAGAATTATAAAAATACATACCGTATACTTATTTATTAAATATTTTGTTTACAGTCTTTAAATGTTGCTGAAAATTTCTGCTGTAAACATCGTATTTAATTTGCAAATTTACCATCTGCCTTTGGTCGGTCATGTATGTAGTTCTGTCTCGCTTATTTCTTAGAGATTAAATTGAGATGATTAGTGTTGCCTTATCTGTTGTAAAATGTTGTCGTTAAGGTTAATAAATAAGCCTAATATGTATGTATCTTTCTTTGTGCGCGCGCTTTGTGGGAGGATAAAGCCCGCGAAAATGTTATTTGACAGTTCTGTATTAAATCTAGTTTCTTCGGATAGTATTTCTGATTATTAATTTGAAGTATTTTTTTTGTACGCAAGGAATATTTTAAGACGCAAATGAACATTAAATAACCTGTCCATTAGCGTCATTAACAATTGCTTTGATATATTATGATTAACGTCACGAACCGGCCATTTTGTTATTGGCGAATATGACGTTACTCAATGCCTGTATTACGTTTTGATACAAGTGTTTTAATTAAAACATCATGTATTCAAGAAGTAAGGACATGGCATAACAGAAAGACCTTTATTTTTAGACGTTTCACGTCATTCTATTAATGACATTTGACAAAATTGTGACTGACCATGTAATCTTTTAAACTAGAATATTTTATGTTAACTGTTCATTATTTTTGTGAAAATTCGTCAATTGATATTGATTGTTCAAAAATGTATAAATTAAAAACCATTTCAAATTAAGTTGTCTGGAAAATAATTAAAAATGTTAGAAAGTTTAAAACGAACTAACGTTTAAAATAATAATTGTTTAGAAATTACCGTTGTCACGAAAAGAGTTTAATGTTTGTGATCCGTGTCAGATATTATTTTCTATGATCGTTAATGTTTCGTCCAAAAGGAAGAACGTGATGACTTATTCGTCAAGAGAGCACAACTTTGATAAATTTTGTTTGTATAACACATTGGTTATGTTGTCTATAAAATTTTTTCACTGAATTTAATTTATGCCAAACGAATATCACAATCTGGTACGCTTACCCGATTTCATTTAATTGATTTATGTAAGAGGTAAAAATTCTCAATTTGTAACGATGTTGTATTTAAGATAATTTTTATAATTTTGTGTCTATACATTTTTTTTAATTTCCTATACAATAATTTTAAATAAAAAAAAATTATATTTTTTACGCCAATATAGTACATTAATGATAAAAACCTTGCGTTTTTATTTTATCCTAACTCGTCCTAAATTTATTTTTATTATTTCCTATAATTTATTTTCAAAGAACAATTCTTTAAGCTTATAATAATATTGATTTTAGAGTTGGCTATACGATATTGATTGTGTTACGTTATATACTTTAACAATAGGGAAATAAAAATATTTTGACTGCCTCGTTGATCTAGCAGTTGCAAGTGCGACAGCGGTGTGAGTGGTCTTAGGTTCGATCCCTTGATCGGATATTATTAGTCTTTCTAACTTGAAATTCCTAATGGAAATTCAGTTTGGATGTGTGTCCGGTGTATGGGAATAGGCGTTTACCTTTTAATATGTTTTAGACTTGTTCATATGACACCCTTTTACAGAGTATTTTGAGATACCATTGGGTTCTCATGATCTATGTATCTTTTTGGCAATAAGTAATGCTCATTATATTAAGATACAAGACAATTTTTTTGCGGTAAGACTATACTATAGAGCAGTGATAGCTTAGTGATTTGAAATTCGAGCCGAACTTGGCCAGCGTGGCAGACTATGGCCTTAACCCTCTCATTCTGATAGGAGACCCATGTTTCAAAAGTTGAAAGCAAGGGTCGGAAAAAAAATTAAGACAACGATATCAAAACTATATGTTTTTGTCGCTTAGTTTGTTACGATTTAACGTATAGCAGCTCAACATACTTGGCATTCTCCAGCATTGTATTTAAGGTTTTCATAAATTGAAACAAAAGATTTAAGGGAGTTCAAGTGACTCCAAGCTTATGCTAGAACCCTAAATCAACGACACCAGCTCGTGGTGCACCTCGGTGTGCAATAGAGGAGGCTGCAGCGACCGTCTGGTCGGGCTATTGTGTAGTTTACCCAGGCACCGCTCAATGTCCTGCCCGTTACGTGCAGCACCTAAGCGGTGCGGAACGCTGTGCCCTGCCATGCCCAACGTTCAGCGCAGGGATACTGAGCTAAGCCTTATTCTAGGAAGGTTTATATTCACTAGAGGCTTGAAAATTGTGATGACGAAAAATTTACATTACAACAGAAATAAAACAAATCCATTATCAATTTCACAGTAATTATGTATATGGCTTTATTGTGGTTATCTACACATGGACACATTGTACACACACACACACGCACTCGCACAAGCTCGCATGCGTACACGCGCTCATGCGTGTACGCGCACATGCGCACAAGCGTACACGCACACACACACACGCGCTCATGCGCACACGCGCACACACACGCACACACACACACACACACACACACACACACACACACACGCACGCACGTACACACGCACGTACGCACGCACACACGCACACATAGAAGACAGACACACACATGCACGTTACATACCTACGTATAAGGTTGCCAACTAAAAGACAATACAGATAAACGTTGTTCGATGCACGTCACGTCCGAGGCGTAAATAGTGATAAGGGTGACAGAAATGGTGCATTATTCGCGGTTAGACCGCCAAGTACACTAGCAAGTCACCGCTCATCGTGAGTTAGAACCGATACACGCCGAAAACAAATTAATACTATGCGGCTGTTTGTTCCATTATGTCTGTTTGGTCGCCGTTGACCCCGGCCGATTTATTGCGAACGTGTCCCAAATATAAAGCTATCGCAAACATTTGCTGCCAATCAAAGCTGTGTGTATTGTTGTGTTTTTAGCATTTTAAGTATTTTATTCTGATAAATGTTCATTAGATTTGACAAAATCAGTTTATTATGATTGAGTTTTTTTGACGCATGGTTAAAATAAACGATAGTTAAATATAGTTTTTTTTACTATTAAATTTATTGTCACCTGCACCTGCACTAGCTGGACTGTTAGTAATCCTCAACAACGTGTCTCTAGCGCATATTTTAAGTTACCTTCTGATGTGTTTAATTAATTAATAACACTGATCATGAATATATTTTATGTACAAAAATAAAATGCCTTTAATCGGGTCACACAGTTTTTCCAATGGAACGCTATAATAAGATAGCCTAATAAGATAATATCACGCTATAAGTTCAATTCGATTAAAGGCGGTGTAGCGCTGTCGCGGGAGATCGGTCGACGCGTCGTTAGGGGCGACGCTGACGTGTCCATTACGCTTGTCAAAACGCGCTACGTTGGCGGCCAGGAATTCCGAGGCTTTGATTTTTACCACTCGTTTTATCACTCTCTAGGTTAACTATCACAAGACTCGGATCTATTTTAATATTAGAACATAGTATTTTGCACATTTTCGTGTTATCGAAGCTGCCTAATTCAACGTATTCGATTTTGCCATTCGTGTTAGCATTCACTATGATAGTTATCACAATACTCGAATCGTTTATAAGTTATAATTATCATGAAATAATTCCATTTTAACATTCGTTTTGTCCCTATGTACCTTTTTAGATAGTAGGTACCTAATTCATTCAAGAAGATGCGATTTTAGTTGTGTACATTCGAGTACCTACTGCTGAATATTGTTATAAGTATATTAGATACATGGTATTTTCCGTGTCGGGGCGTTGTAAGAATATAATCCCCGACCCCGTGCCGGGTCACAGGGTGTCGTGCGCGCCTGGCTATACACAGCTTAACGTCTAAATATAAAAATAAACGTACCTACGAAATGCTATTTAAACTTGTGAATAGAATCTGCTTGGCACGCTGTTCCAGTAGATAGTAAGGCTGTCTACTGCGCCAGGGGTCGTGGGTTTGATCCCCAGTCAGAATAATTATCGTCAGTCAGATTAATTGTGTGATAAAAAACGTAACATCACGCCACTAATCCGAGATGAGGTAGGCAGCGGAATGTAGTATACTGTCACGAGATTTATGTGATACACATTTGGTGTGTCAGTGCCATAAGACAGATATTTCAATGCTTAGTTTCGAATCGAGTTACTATTATCATCTGAGATTGGCTTCAGGTACGCGAGGTGTTCAAATCATAGATCTGCTTAATGTAGAGTAAATATATATATACCAGGACATTAAAATAATATTCTTAGCTAACTGAAGAAAATAATAATATTTTATTTTTGCTGCAACACGGGTATCTACCTAATTTATGTGTTTTATGTCGTTCTGTGTATTGGAATGGGCAAAAAGGATTTTTATAGACAGTCAATGAAATTATTCAAACATTAGGTACCTACTCATTAATGTAATTATATTTGTAGTAATTTTATTTTTTATTTTTGAAATAAAGCATTATTACGATTTACTGCCTCGTTGTAATTATATTATGCCGTAGACACTGAACCAAGCCGTACATCGTCTCATGGTGTATTAAATTCCCGCAATAAATATCATCGTAATCCCTCGCTCGGTGTACGACGTACGCTGGCGGAGACACGGCACACGTCCAGGGTGTCACGGCGCGCATCTCGCAGTGTCATTTGTCACGTCGCGCGTCGTTCTCAATATCGGCAGTGCGTCCACTGGGCCATTGAACAGATTTATTTCACTACGTTCTATTGAGACAATAAATACTAGCATATAGGTATTGCGTATGCCTACACTTAGGAACTATTAAATTGACGTTCTTGAAATATGTATATGTTTAACAGAAGTTATTAACAGCCAGACCTTAATAAAATACTATTTATAACCATCATATTTTTTATATATAAATATATTATGTATCATCCCAATAATGCCTGTTTTACTGATTGCCGATGTATTATGTATAGGCGATATTTCGCTCCGTCAATTCGATTACTAATCATATTAGAACGTGGTGCGACGCCGGCGATGTCACGGTGGATGTGTCACGATTTCACTGACATGTCACTGTACACGGTGGGGCGGGGACAGGATATGGAACGTGCGTATGGAATGTAAAGCTTCCTCAGTTGGATTTTCCGGTACTTGTAAAAATATTGTAAGCGAGTAGAAGCTCACTTTCAATACTATAATGAATTGTGTTGTAGATGTTTAGAATTCAGCTTTTCACTTAGCGGATTCTGAGTTGAGTTACTGACATTCATCTCTTTATGAATTTATGAGCGTTTTGAGATTAAATATTTATCACTCTCTGTAAAGATCAATGCAAATATTGTGAGGAAATCTGAAACCTCAAAGTTCTGTATTGTATTCTCAAAAAATTGTTAAGTTTGCTATTCCTCATTTGGACAGTGTGGTAGCACATTGAGTCGATTGCCTCAACCCTTTTCAAATTCTTTATCTGAGGGGAAACACGTCTAAAAATCGAAGAATAGAAGCTTTCGTATCTCTTAGTTGAAAGTGCTTCACATTAATAAATAAACAAATCAAAGTTGAACAAAGAAGATCAGCATTGACGAACTCAAACGCCGAAGTTAACGTTATCGCCAGAAATAATAAACCGGCAATACTTTATTTTGAATGAAGCACGCGCTGGTACAAATATGTCTAATGGACCGGAGTGAACTAAAAATGTACAGAACGAGCCGTTGAGGAGCCAAGCTAATGTATTTAGCAATCAATCATAAATATGTATTATACGACAGTCTTCAGTGAGTGACACACGAGAGGTCGGAGACGGAGCTATTGACGGCCATAGGTTGCGAGCATAAATCAAAGGTCCATTGGTATATGATTAACGATTTTTATTGGTTAGAATTGAAAAGAGACAATTTTAACGTTTTCGACTTAGCAACATTTTCATTCTTTCATGGGCATTTGGGCACTGGCATGTTTTTGGGTAGGTACTTTATATGTATTGAATTCGTTTAAAAGGACTACACAACTTGTCTGGGCTTTTAAAAGATGGACGATTGAAATAGACCAAGCCTTAGATTGTGTAGTCCTGTAACATTCATTTCATATATATACATATAATGTCTTAACGTCACTAGCTCGCTCAGAGTTGATTAAATTTTATAGCACCTTGTTAAGATGGATATTAAAATTAGATATTTCCTGTTAAATTTAATGTTTCTTATTCAACTTTCTTTTAATTTCGTATCTATCGTTTAGTATAATAATAATATAATAATAAGTCAAACAAATTAGTCTTCTATAAAACCAAATCATAATTTGTTCAAGGAGACGATGTAAATATTATCTCATCTTTACTTTAATCGCGTACGTCTCGTTTGAAATTCGAATCCTTTGCTCTCAATATTATTGGATATATATTAACTTAAAATAAAAAACTTTTTCGCATTTATAAAACCAAAGTTTGCGAGCGTGGAACTTGTGAATGTTTCTGTCAACTGTATAGTGTTTTATGACCTTTCCCAACTCTTTTCTGCTTATATAACCGCTGAAACAACGCTGAGTTTTTATTAGCCTTTTATGTGGTAAAGTAGGAAGATATCCGATTGTGCGCAGACATCTTGCAGGGGACGCGTTCGTGGGCGCCCCGCGACGCTGTCGTCTGCAGGTCATCGGATTTTATTCACTGCCACATTCTCTAGATGGCACAAGTAGCTTTACTTTCAATAAACTAGTAAAAGCAATTTAAAAATTGCGAGTGTATCTATTACACTTTTCTCTCATGAACGATTAATTTAATTACGACGATCGAACCTATGAATATGTGGGGGGTGAGAATCATCAAAACGTTTGCATGCAAAATCAAACTGATATCATCAATATTGTCATCATCATCATCAGCTTATTGCAGTCCTCGGCTGGGACATACCTCCCCTGAGCTGTGCTGCCCATAATCCCCACGCTGGGCATGCGGGTTGGTATTCACAGAACACAGGTTCCTGCACCACCCACGCCGATATCCATACTTTTAATACAAAATTCTTACACAAAATCAGCAATTAAAATTGTTTTTATACGAAACTATTCGAAAGTTCGCCCAGAATCAAACCCCGATTACAGTGCGGTAACGTTCTGCAACCTACGCAGATCTATTTACTTGCGGGTATAAAAAGCCGTTGCGGACCACCCTGCGCGGTTCCCTCACAGCCTCGCGGCATGTCCGGTAGTTGCTCGTAGCTGGCACAGCACCGGGACAACATGCGACGAATTTTCATATCTATTATCGCTCTATATGCTATCGTCGAGAACGGGAGTTGCTACGACGTGGGCAAAGATGGCTTCAATTTATATAAAGGTATTATTAAACTTTTTTTGTACATCTATTGGGTATTAACTTTTTTTGGTGTTATGTCGGTATTCTAAGTTTATTATATCATGACACTAGGTCGCTCGGGGTATGCAGAGAAATGCGCGCGTCAACCTCGGTCCTGTAAAACCTAACGAACATCGTCTATATTTATTAATCTCATAAGAACACGCGATGTTCGTATATTCATGTTTCTGTTATCAGCCAGAACCTGAACTAATCGGCCGATAAAGCGAGTCGTAGTCCAACAGCACCTGCATGCATCAATATTGGTATACCTACGTTATTATCAGATGCAAATAAAAAAGGGCTTAATATTCTATAACAACTTTGCGCAAATATTTTCCATAGCTTTTATTTCTTATCTTATACATACATAAGTATAATAAGTCCCTTACTGTCGTTTGTGAAAATAATAACGCTTCAATTATTTTCGGATCAAATTACACTTCGTTTTTGTTTAATTTTCTATTGTTATTTACACAATAAATAACCTGTCGTAACGTCCTGGTATGAGGGAACATGTCGAGGCGATTTCTGGAAATTCTAAAACCTTCTTTAATTTGAAGATGGCACTTGGGTAATTAAAGATTTAGTGTGTAGCAATCTCACTGAAACTGAAAAACTAAACAGATCATGTTTTGCATATTCCTACCCAAAGAATACCAATTAACCAGTATCGTTTCTCAAAGAAAAAGTACTAGAATAACTTTTTATATTTATCTCTGCAGGTCTTCATAATTTTTCTTTTATAAATGTGGCTCATTCATGGCAGCTTTGAAATGAATTTTTCCATCAATAGCAGTTGATTTTAATTGGAGCCTAAATCCGCTTCTGTTCGGTCTGGAGGGTTCATTCTTTTATCGCTCAGTGGTAAAAAATATAAAGGTATTTTTGCTTAAATCAGGTCAGGAATAATGTGGAGTTTGAATGTGAAAGGGGTTTTGGACTCATATTTCTTAACTATGGTTTGTCAATTCTAAAGACTCAAAAGGCTTCGAGCATTGTGTGCTGCGCGGATTGTTCTTAACCCCAATTTTGGTATTTTTTATTAATTTCAGATATTTCGACGAGTAGTCCTTGAAAGAAAGTATCTAAAAGAAGTAATACAATTGTTAGCAATTCAACAATCGTTTCCCTTTTCCTAGTTTATTTTTTATAAATTCACGCCATTTATCAATTTAGGCTTAATTTAGATGCATTTAAACTTACCTATTAGTCATCTTCAATTAAAATAACTTTTTAGCATAATATGATTATGGAAATATTATAAATGCATGTAAGTACATGCGGCCTAATTGAAGTTAGTAAATTACGTTCTGTAATGGATTCAGCTCTGATAGGATTATTACGCGGGTAATTTTGATCACGTGTCTTATTGACTCAAGGTAAATGGATACCATAAAGGAAAATGATTATATATAGTGAATATTGTACATAATGTATAATAGGTATGATTATGTATTGTAATAGCTCAAACGTGTACAAAATTAGTTTTTCAACCTACCTGTCTTTAATTATTTCATCTGCTTATATAAATTGACCTGTTTTTCATGTAGAACATGGTGATACACCTCACTTTAATTGAATAATAAATAATCAAGTGACGTCATACACCTTTTTAACACTAAGAAATAGATAACTGAAGAATCAAAATCACACATTTGTGTGCCTGGTTTTGTTTTGTAATTTATTTTGTTTTATAATTAATCGTAATAACAGTTTGATAAGTTTAGATACTTTTATTGTAGCTATTATAATACCTCTGAACTACGGAAAGTTAAATCATTCATTTTAATTTAATTCATTCATATACATATTATTTATAATTGATAAGGATATTTTTTTAGACATAATTGATGAGGATTATTTCTGCCTGAATAAACATGCGCTCATTGTATCGTACTTTATAAGGTAGTTATGAGTTTGTTTTATAAGTGAAATTTTGTAGTTTCTTAAGACAAAAAAACATTTTTAAACCGAAGCGCAAAATTTATTATTAGATAGATAAATAATTGTATAAACATATCGATATATGTATTTAAAACAGGGAAAGGTATAAATGCGAAATATATCCATAACAATTTGTTTTTATAACACATGCAGAAAGTATTACTATCTAATATCATTGAGGCATTGAGCGTTGAAGGTTTCGTAGAGCACAGCCTCTAGTTCTGAGGAAAAAATAAGCTTAAAACTAATTTTCAATTAATTACAGATTATTTAAGAAGCCGTAACGATGACATTTTGACAGATGAAGCTGACCACGGAGACCGTACGATTTGTAAGTATTTAAAAACACAGGAATAAAATTGAAGTGTTTGATGACACCTAGCTGCCTCGGTCATGACTGCCTCGTTGACCGAGTGGTTGCAAGCGCGATTGCCGATCTAGACGTCTTGGGTTCAAACCCTGGGGTGGGATTGTTGGATTTTTCTTAATTAGAATTTCTAGTAGGCAGTGGTTCGGAGTCGCATACTGGGCTCGGTATATGGTAATAGGCACATCACCTATTCCATTGTGGGACGTGAAGGTACCTTGTGAAGAGGGAGTGTACCTACTACTCTGCTTTACTGCTTTTTCGACGATGACAGGCGTGATGTTACGTTTGTGATTATACCCAAATACTTATTTTTGGTTACTATAATAGAAGCTCTGCCTAGTTTGAGATCAGATGCCCATGTGTGGAAATGTCCCAATCTCAAGATAAATGTATTACTTTTATTTTCAGACTACTTTCGTACACCACTGCAATTGTATCCTGGTTTACTACCGGCCATAGAACAAGAATACATAAAGAGTAATGAAAACATGTTTAAAAGTAAGTATGTATTCTTTATTCAAATTAAACCAAAATCCTCGAAGTATTTTATAAAACATTTGGAATCTATTTATGTAAAAAATTAGAAATACTCTATATTGTCTCTTAATTAATTCGTATAAAAATTAGCTGTTAATAAAAATAATAACATATTAAAAACATGCCAGATCACATGATGAACAAGGAGACTGTGTACATGGAGGTCCCAAGAAAACGCACGTCCAAAACTGCACTCTCTCTCATGATGCAGCACAGACTGGATCCCTATTACTCGTAAGAACATCAATCGTTCTATGTCTACCATCACGCATAAATTTGTATAAACTTATATAAAATTATAAACAGTTTAGGTGTCCTTAATGCGATTGGATTCAAGCGGATTTTCCCGTTAACTTGTGTTGATACCGCCGCTAATCGCTGCCGGAAATACTGAGCCCAACGATTATGGCAAATGTCAACGAATACATACAATTTGCTTAGGAAGTGAAATTACATAATTCTTAATACTATTTTTACTGGAGCGATTGAAATTTAATTGTAATTAATTAAATTTTTCGGTTTAAATGTCATTGAGGTTCTTATGTCAAAGAGTAAACTTCTATAAATCTTTCCACAGCGCTACTGTTTGATAACAGAACGTTATTATGTCCGACAATGACAGCGGGAATGTAAATTAACGTTTTATTTTATTCCGTTAAAGGTATTTGTTAAATATATATATGACATATCGGCGTAAACGGCCACCTTCTCGAAATTGTTTCCGAGTACACATACCTCGGGCAGACTTTGCAGTTGGGTAGAAACAATTTTGAGAGGGAGGCTCAGAGGAGAATTCAGTTGGGCTGGGCAGCATTTGGTAAACTACGTCGGGTCTTCTCGTCGGGCCAATGGCCGGCAGTGTAGGCGATGCGATGATGTAAAACTATAGAGATAAGTACTATGTTAATTTTATTTACTTTTGTGTATAAATTTCAGGGTCATAGATCATTATTGCTTGTACGGTAAATAGAGGGGTAGGATCACCGCAGCATGAGGTAAGTGTTTTTAAAATTATAGTCGAAAAAATTCATACTGATTGTCAGTACATGAGCATGAATTGTATGTATGCACACATGTGTGTGTGTGTGTGTGTGTGTGTGTGTGTTATTATGTTCGTGTCACGTGATGTCGATTAATTTTGTAACTATAGAAGTGTCCGTGACTAAAGCCTGTTTTGTATAATCTTTGATTATATACCAGTACTAAAATTTAAATATTATAATATAATATCTCATATATTTTGATTTGAAATTCAGTTAAACAATGTTATGTATCTAATAGTATTATAATATTTGGGAGTCCCGTGCTCTTGGGTCACCAAAATGTGTGACTCATGCAGTAATATACTATGACTATGACAAATGACTGTCATTATGACGGAGGTAATTTGCGTCAACAGCACATCGGATAGGAATAATTCTAAATTGGCAACGGCGTCAGATGTTACCATGCAATGTAAACTACTGACACTAATACTAAGTTCATACAGGGAAATAAAAAGATAAAAACAGTGATAGAATCTTTTTAATTGTGACGTTATTTATTGAATGCCTTTCACTCTTCTCAATCCGAGAGGAGACCCGTATTCAAAATCGGAATTATACTTAAAGGTCTCGACTGTCGAAGTAAAGGTTTAATAAAAGCGACCAGGCAGTTTATTCATATACCAGAAGACTTTACACTTTAGAATGCTTACTGGACCTACAGCGGCAATCCTTGTTCAAATTCCACTTGCATTTGTATTTAAAGGTTTTGTCATCATTATTTTCATTGTTCCTCATTATTATAATTTGTAGTTTTGTATTTTTTTTATTTGTTGTTAATGATTTTGTTTTTTTTTTTCATATTTTTGAACATCGGAAATAAATAGGTATGTTAAATTTAAATATGACATCTTTGACATACTGCCGAAGGCGATGGTGCTTCCACCTAAACGGTATTGTCAACTGGATGATAGTGATGCCATCTATTCGGACATTTCAGCCAAGAAATTGGCTAAAACACCTGCTTCTTTTGAGCAGTTTGACATGTCAATTAATAACTGTATGA
>DWFO01001596.1:0-15427 GCA_018246595.1 Mimoniades nurscia nurscia | reverse complement strand
AAAAAAAATCTATAGTGCCCGACCCGGAATTTGAACTCAGCACCTCTTGATCGACAGTCACGCTTGAAACCATCACGAACAACGTGTCAGTTATAAGTAACTACAATTTTTTGAGATTAGAATTAGAAAAGTATATTTTTTATTTCAATATTTTTATGTCATCTCGCTGCATAAAATATACAGTTAATATCCATAAATGACACAGACGAAGTCTCAGGTATGTGTTAGAGTATAATAATAATTATACCAATAATGTGTGGCGGATCGGTGCAATGCGCGTTAAGCGGAACGGTCGTCGGTGATTCAGTTTAGGTGCAATTCTAATGAATATGTTACGCATCACCACCATCATCGGCATAAATTTCTCATCACCAACGAAATATTTACAGCTGTCAAACGTTGCTCTCGTCTAAGAACGAGTGAGCCATGCGGTATACCCTATACCTAGAAACATGAAATTCACCTTCAACAGAGTGATAAAGTCCGCTTTCCGCTTGTCCCTGTCGCTCTCGGGCAGCATGTCGGCCACACGCTCGGCCACCACGCACATCGCCTCCAGGCTGCTGGCGAACGCCTTCTCCTTCTGCTCGTCGAACGGGTCGAAGTTCTGCAGACCCTTGCTGCGAGGGCATATTTACGATTTCTTCATTAATCGAATGAATCCAAACTGTTGATCCCAATAGCTGGTTAAGTAATAATAATAGCGAATATTCCAAATTTAAAACATAGATACTGGAACTAAAACAAATTTAAGTTACAAGTGTCCGGGGAGAGGAATGACTTTTATTAATATGGACCGTTCGTATTAAATGTCTATCAAAGTACTATTATATTAAGATCTATTAAAAATCAGTCCAAATATGAACATAAGTTTTTCATAAAATACGCGGTTATTATTATTACTGTAACTTCATCCAAAGAAGCAACTTTTGAGTTGAGGACTGGCGCCATCTACGTTCATGTTACTGTTGTGCTGCCATCTGTCGACCATGTAGTAAAACCGGCGACGTAGTTCAGTAACCAGATTTGAGGAGAATTTTATCGCTTTTATTTGCTAGGCGAATTAAATAGATAAACTTACGTGAGCTCGCAACCCTCTCGCAGCCGCCGGTACACATAGCATTCGGTGAACACCCACACGTTGGTAAAATAATGGGGGTTCTGAACATCTTGGATGTACTGGTTCCAGCGGCGGGCTTCGGGCGTGTCCACCTTCAACGGCTCATACCTCTTGTTGGTCATCAGGTCGTTCTTCAGCTTGCTGATGTATTCCATTAAGCTCCGGACGTCTTCGTCTGTCTGCAAGCGAAATTTGAATTGTCTAGATGATAATATATGCTTATTAATGTTACGACAATAAGATCTCTATAAGCCATCAATAAGGTCCCAAGTTTTTTGCACAATCTTCAAGTTCTGACATTCGTGACTTAAGACTTGACAGTATCAGAGAGTAACTTCATAACGCATCATAGACAGAAAAGAACTGCTGCTTTGCGGCAGAAATAGTAGATTAAATCAAAGAATTTTACATAGTAAAAAAGTGTCGAATAACTTACTGCACTATTTGATGCTTTTATTTTGGCGCCCTCCCTCGACAGGTAGTCTATTACTTTGGTAAGAATTATAGGTAGTCGCTCCTTGAGAGAATAGTAAGCAAAACTCCTGGAAAAGAAATGAAAAAAACTTTTATTATTTCTTTTACACATCTATAATTATCGGTTTTGTTCAAATAGTAGTCTTTACTCATGATTAAATCAAATTCATTCATACAGCCTTTCAAGAACAAAAGGACTCACTAAAAAAAGACAAAACAAATTGCCACAAAAACGAATTCAGATAAAAATGAAATGTATTTTTTTTTATCGAATTAAAATGAAACAATAAAAATATAAATAATAAAGTAATTTTGAAAATAATTACAACAACAATATATCCATATTTGAATTCATAAATAATATGAAATTTTAACATATTCTGTTTATTAAATGTTTTGATAATACTAACATTCAATCTAAAAATAAACATTTTTCGCATAATTGTCAATAAGCAATATTCAAACAATTTTGGTGTAAAATAAAAAAACTTAACAAAAAATATTTTCCAAAATAATGTCCATAAATTATAATTAAAAAACAATTTAAACAAATTTGATATTACACAAAAAATATTAAAAAAAAAACCCGCCCGAACAGGGACTTGAACCCTGGACCCTTGGATTAAAAGTCCAATGCTCTACCGACTGAGCTATCCGGGCTTCTTAGAGATAAATGAATTTTTTGTACAGATATGACATTAATTCACTGTATAATATTTTACTAACATGATGTAAATGAAAAAATTTACCTACATTTTTCATTACAGAATTTAGAAATCAATTTTATTATTATCTTTATTTCTTTGCAAATATTAATATCATGTAACTTCAATTTTTTTGTCATTAAATTAGTGAATCATAAGTATTTATTTACATCATAAAAATCACATATACATGTTGCTGAGATACTTAAAATGTGTCATATAAATATTAACAAATTCCAAAGGTCTTTCTTCATTTCCTATGTACCAATATGTGATATTAACTCAATTAGTTTTAGTCAGTGAGTCTAAATAAATTACACACACACATATAACATTAAGTTCATGTCTAAATATTTCCAGAGCAAACATATTACTATTACTTGTTTAGAGTCAATACCATGTATATTGATAATGATAACGATATCTCATTTATATGACTTTATGAGATCGTAAATCATCCAAGATATCATTATTGTATTAATAAAACCATAAAGCAGAATGATAACAGTAATCTCAATTATATGTCTGATTGTTACATTAATTACATCCTCACAAATGATAACTATATAACATGCCAACAAATGGCTTTATATGATTTACACCTTCACTCATATATTTATGTATTGCATTGGAATACTACAAGATTTATGTAACAATAAGTGCTATAGTAGTTCTTAGCTTGTTTTGGACTAATCGGTCCAGTGGTTACTGAACTGGACTGCTGATGTAATGTTTGGTTTGGGTTTGATTCCCAAACCTGACAAATTTTGACATATAAGAATTCATACATAAATCTGCATTTGACCAGTGTGAAGAGCCTTTTTCATTCGTAGAGGAGACCCACATCCAGCAATGGAACAACGATAAAGGGTTAATGAAGATATACAACATTTAGACTTATACAAGGATGAGATTCTAGGACTGTGAATATTTCACACAAACATAATTATGTGTGAACAATTGTATACACCAGTGATGTAATGAATGTCATCTTCTTAACAATCACAAATGTGAATGTGAATATTCGTTACATCACTAGTATACACATCCATCAATGTCAACCTATATTAATATGCTGTATCAACAGTTACCATTCATTCAGTTTACCATCAAATAGTGAGATGACATGTTTACTTATCTATCAAGTATTTCCATGGAGGTCACTATATGAGCTCGTTGATAATGATCAAAACTGATATATCGTGTATAAAATTAAAAATAACAAAGTCAGGTCTATAAAGATTGAAAGATATTTGGCACTTGGTATTCTCTGCCAACATCATCAGGGACGGGATGTGATTTATTTATTTATGCATTTGTAATAAATTATAAGTAACTATGAACTCCAACTGTACTATTGTATGTACAGTGGAGTTACATGGCTAAATGATCATTTATACTGAAGGAGAAAAATTCTTTATGTATTCTGTGGGATACTGAATATAAATGTATAATTTGATAAATAATAAGTATAAATTTAATAAATAATAATGATAGCTGAGCGAGACACACCATAAATGAATCTAAATAACCACATAGATGAATTGCAGATGTAACATCCAGTAAATATTTCACCCTATTCTTCAGAATTATGTACAGATTTTATTAAATAATTTTGTATATTTCACTCACTTTTTAAATGTGCCCTGAAGTTGAAGATTTATAGGTGTTGATGTATTTAAAAATGGACTTATTTTTTCCACCTTTATAAAAGGGCCGCCGTATATAAATTCGGGTCTTGTATAATATTCTTCATCATATTCTTGTACGCCAGGACTAGCTGCGCTCGCTATTGACGAAGACGCGGCTGAAGGAGATTTAGGAGATCCTGCTGTTGAAGCCGATGATGCCGCTGGTGACGACGCTTTTGATACTTTTGTTGATGTTACACTCATTTTGTTATTTGTTTTACGCGGTATTTTACAACATTTTTAATTTAGAATTGAAAGTTATTGAACCACCTACTGAATACCTATTGAATACATGAAAATTGACTGTACAATAATCTTAAAATTCAAATTGACAATGTAAATTTCGGTGACATTTGTTAGACGTTCAAAAAGTACGCTACGTATAACAAGACCTCAGAAACACATATTTATGTAATAAATATGGTAATATAAATTATTAGAAAACCTTACTTATTTCGTTCATAATAAGTTAAGGACCGTTTTTTTCATGTCTATAAGTAATTAAAACCTTCGAACCCTAATACGCAAAAGATTAATGACAGTACATTCTGTCAGTTTAAAAAATTGTAACTAACTTGATACACGGTTACGTGCGCGCTAGAATATGAACATAGATTTCAGAAATATTTTACAAATGGAATTTTGGTCTTAACAGGCAGTACAAATGCCACTATAATTATAATATTTTTATACTAAACTCACATGCCAAATGTACCGCACATAACAACATTTCGTGGAGTTACTATTCGCATCACGGGTAGATTCTCAGTGTCAATGTACCAGTCGAACGCCGGCATCTTTGTTTTTTACACTGAACACACGAAATTTTTAAATTCTATGCTCAAAATCACTGACAGGCCTTGAAAATATTTATTAAAAACGATGCGTGTGGTTAACACAACAATATACATACTTGTGACCATGAAGAAACTAAAAATAGAAAAATAGCTCAATCCCTATTTCTGTCTACATACATCGCCATTAATGCGTATTTTTGGTGAGATTAGTTGACTGACTAACTTCTATTCTTCATTCGTTGTTCGTCGATTTCTTTTTTTTTTACTAAATTTTTCTGTTTTTGATTAATACCAAAATATATTATCGGTTAATACTAAAAGCTCCATAGTCCATTGTAAAAATGGCTAATAGGACTCAATCATGTTAATATGGCGAAATCTTTTTCGTAATTTACCATTAGCTTGACATCCAGAAATAGAATCAATACTGCTATTATAAATAGGTAAACCTAAAAGGTATCTGCGGTACAATTGTCATGGATTGTTTATTTTCACGATAAAATCGGCTTGATTTATGCTCCAATAAATTGAACAGTACTAAAAATATTGTACAGTACAATTTGTTTTGGTTGGGAAAGAACTATCGCCTGATTTAAACAACGATGCACGGATGCAAGGATGTACTATGTAATATTCGAAATTTGAAATGGTGTATTCCGTGAATTTAGGTTATTTGACACGATTTTTTTAATTGGATTACGAGATGGAAGCAATATAAATATAATCTGAATGTTGGTTGATGCAGTATCGAGGAAGACCAAGACTCCTCTATCTTGACCAAGTAGGTCGAATACTGGCTAATGGGGGATTTAGAAGTCTGCTCTAAGCAAACGTCAAGGGCAAATTTATTAATTTACGTAAGTACTCGTATACACAACGACGGTTCGTTGTGTATATAAGAACTTCTGAATGAGATTACTTGTACCTATGCAAGACAATCTTTACTAGTTAAAGCTTGCTTCTTTATGAACTGGGCTATGGTGTCTGATAGCTAATCGTTTATTTACACATAGCTTGAAGAGTGAGACCGCTTCTCAGCACAATTGAAACTCCCAAAAACTTCCGGAACAAGAGAGAACGTATTTGATCGTAAAGGAAACCGAAGTAGCAATTGCTTCCATTCGGATTTCGTTCAATTCTCGTTTGATCCCAAAAACATTACCAACACAATAAGACTCCTATTAGATTGCACTAAATTACAGTGACTTTTTGTGGGTATATTCATTATTACAAAATGGTGTTCAATAAAAGATTATATCAGTATATAAGATGTTTTTGAAAAAAAAAGTAACATCACGCCTGTAATCCCCGAAGAGGCAGGCAGAGGAATGTTGAACACTCCCACATTTTACCAGTTACTTAAGTCCCACGATGGAATAGGTGGTGGTATTGCCATATACCGGGTACATATCCAGATTCCGGCCACTACTAGAAAATCTAAATTAAACAATTTTAGTAGTATCCGACCCGGGAATCGAACACAGGACATCCCGTTCGGCAGTCGCACTTGCTACGAACACGACCAACGACGCAGTTTTTACAATTTTTATTTTATTAATCACACAATAATAATGTTAGAATAGTTAACAGCTTTTTGGAACAAATGCGAAAAAGGTTATTTGAAAGACCAACAGCTCATTATTTCATCTATCACGATCAAATTGCTGTGTTCACATGTTAATAAAAAAATATTCATTTTCTTGTGGAGTGAGATAAAATACGACAGAAAATAAAACAGTACTACGTGAATAGATATTAAAAATATATTTAATCATACACTGAGTGTAATCAACATCTCATAATAAGGCACTTAAAAGCAAAAAATTTGCAGTACTCAATGTACCAATAATAAAATCATCAAAAAAATACCTTCTTATGAAGCTTATAACAAAAATTATAAATCAAAAGTAAAACCTGCAAGGGATATTTTAGGTTAAAATCACTACTGGGCTCTATTCAAAGCATCTCTTTTATATTAAACAATTTACATGAAACTATAACAGTATAAGACATCAGGCATACAATTATTTCTCGAGGATATTGGATCCAGAACTATAGTGTTGGTAGTTAGTAAGTTCCTTTGTTGCTCATATTAGGCTTTTTAAAAAGTTTACTGTCTGTTGAAATTAATTAATCTCCCTGTAATTCGACAATTAGTTCATTAACAGTACAACAGATATTTCATTGTTAATATTCTGATACATTTGTTATAAATCACACCTAACACAATAACACAGACCTGTGGTAAGAACATTCTTATTGAATATAGGTGATATTCTAAAAATAAGTCAATCATATTGGTAGGTACATAATTTTAGTGGTAAAGTATAATTTGCAAAATGATTACTCTTTTATAGTGGTGCAACATAATTATCTCACAATAAAAAAAATTAGCAAAAATGATTTTACTATTATAATATTTTGCTATGATGAGATTCTTTGTCAATATATATTGATTATATAGTCAATATTTAAAAGTCAAAGGATAGAACACTAACAGAACAGCAATTTGTATTGTGTTCTAATATTGTCATAATTATCATACAAATGGTTATTTAATTTCTATGATCATACACTATAATACCTGTTCATTTCTCAGAAAATATATTTATGAGATAATGTAACATAATTTTTAATATTTAATTATTCAGCATTTAAATGAATAAAAAATCATACCACACCAAGTAACTTATCAAAACTAAAGCATAAACGAAACAACTCAAAAGCAATAATTTTTCCCACTTAATAATTGTTAAAATATAAAATACAGAAAATATAAAAATATCTTACAAATATCAAATAAACATTAGCAATTATAATTAGACCTTAATGTTTAATAAATTAAGTCATCATTTATAAAATTGTGAAAATTATTATTTTAAGGTAGGTTCATTACAAAACAAACCCTTTTTTTAAGTCAAGCATTAATCATTAAACACAATAACTGAATTTGTTAACTCAAGATATTTTTGTCCCTAAAAAATCTAATGAAAAGCAAACTGTAAAAGTTAACACTATTTATAATCTCTAAAGAATTAAGCATAAGTTATTAAGTACATATTAAAACAAGTTATTTGTAAAAATTGAATGCAATAATGTGTTTAAAACATAAGAAATCATTAATCTACCTATTTAAAATCACAGTAGTAAACTAAGAAAATCTAGTAAAGGGGTTTGTGTTGGGTCAGTGATGACAGCTGATGATGATGTCATAATAAATATTGTTTAGTCTATTAATTACCATCTCTATTAAGTATGTATAATTATAAAAAAGCAAGTACCAAAGTAGTTATACATTTTGTTGTACCAACAGTACGAGTCAGTATACAAAATTTTAATTTAAATAAGTCAAACGTCAAACATACAAACACTGTAATATCAATATAGTAATGATAAATGTTCATTGAATAGGTCATATTTGTCATTATTCATGATAAGCTGAATGTCATTCAGTAAGTTTAATAAAGTACTTTATTTGTAAATTAGTCAAAATATAAAAGTAGAAAAAGAATGTTAGAAAAGACATTTACAGTATTTTATCAAAATTGTAATAATTGACAAAAACATGGATTTAAGATTTACATGATTAAAAAAATAGTAGTCAAACATTGAAAATATATTTTGAGTCAACAAAACATCTTAACAAGTTTCTGCACTGAAATATACATATGTTAGTACACATTGTAAAATTAAGATATTGTGAATTAATTAATTTATGGACTCTTTCTTTCATAATTAGTGTCAATTTACTTCCCTTAAAAAATATCTACCAACATAATTTTGCTGCCATTTTTCTTCTGCAACTTTTTTGCTTTAGCATAACACAACATAATTTCAAATTATTACAAAAAAATACAAACAAAATAACAAATCACTAAATCTATTAATATATGATCTACTATATCATTTTTAATATGGTGAAGTACACAATAATGATCATATCAAAACAATATTAAAAGGTGGGTGAAATATAAAAACTATAAGTACTTATGGAAGTTGGACAAACTAAATGGAAAATATTTGAAACCCATATCTAGGCAGTGTTACACTATCTTAATGATGACAAATTAGTCATCGTGCTAATAATATGAGAGAAAATCCTACACATAATTACATTTTCAGTATCAATTTAGAAGAGATACTTAAACATAATTTAAGGGAACTCCGATTCAACTGTTTTTTAATACCGTCTCCTTCCATTACTCTTAATGCGAGTGTTCTTCAAAGTTATAGTGGTGGACTGAAGTGGTTTGCCATTGTTACTACTTCTGAGAACTGGACAGTATGTGCTGAAATGAAAACATTCACTGCTAAAAGAGTGAAACTGAGATGGGAATATTCATATATCAATGTCACATCAGCAACTTTATTATCATACTTGGTGGACTAATAGCTTTAGCATAGTTCTATTGCTGATATATAATTGTGATTTTCATATCTTGATGTTACATTAGTGCTGCCATAAAATAACAATATTTATTTTCTAAGCAATATTATATGAAAAGTGTTATTTATTCATATCTAGTGCCATATTCTATTACAAGGGTTTAGAATCTTTAAATTTTTTTGAGAGATTATATGATGTTGCAATTGTAAAAATACAGAAAAGAAAAATTCATGGAAAAATTTAAATATAAGTCTGACTTACATGGTATGAGCATTATCACCAGATGAACCACAAGTCCCACACACGTGGGATCTTAAAATTGGGCAGGTCACAACATTCCTACTCCCTATTTTCTCCTTAACACAATGTGTCATGTAAACTACTGGTGTTTCTCCATTCTTCCGACAAAACGTACACATCTTTGTTGGTTGTATCTCATCTGATGATGAGCAGGCTCCAAAATTAGAATCGTTGGTAGTAGAATAAGTACTAGAGAATGGATTCATATAATTTTTTGGTATATGAGGACTCAAAGTTGAGCTCTGGGAGGAGTTCGACATTGGAGGGGACAGGTGTGTAGGGGCAAGAGCAGGATTTGAGACACGCGATTGGTAGGTCAACAATGATGACAAATTTGACACTTTTCTTTCAATTGGTAACCTTTTAGACAATTTTGAGAAATTGTTGGACCAAACTGAGGAGACATCTGACAATTGGTTTCCTGACAATGGTGTTTGGAATTCAAGAGCTTTAGTATCAGATGAATAATGTTCATAGAGAAACCTTTTAGACTGAATAGTGTTTTCTGGTGGGGTTACGGACAAA
Organism: Mimoniades nurscia nurscia; assembly: GCA_018246595.1. NCBI lineage: Eukaryota > Metazoa > Arthropoda > Insecta > Lepidoptera > Hesperiidae > Mimoniades > Mimoniades nurscia. The sequence goes on along the minus strand of DWFO01001596.1, from coordinate 5,429 downwards.
AGCTCTTCATGTGGCCAGAAACTGAGATCAAAATTCATACTTTCTGCAGGTGGTGATACCAGTTTCCTTGTTTGTTGGGTACCTAATATTTTTCTGCCTATTATAGGGCGTTGCTGCTGGTTGATGAATGGATTGTTATTGGAGATTGTAAGGCTTTCTTCACATGGAAAGAAATCTGCTGAGCTGGATAATGCAGGGTGAGACTCTGGAGAAATGGAATCTGTAGAACTAGAGGATCTATTGGCCTTAGTAGACTGGAATGGGGACAGACAAGGGTTAAATGCGATAGGTGGCGAGTCATCTGAAAAGAGAGAAATTGAATAAAAAAAAAGAAAAATTGTTGATTTAAGCCTACATAATGAAAAAAAAACGGAAGCGTAGTATCCGTAGTGACTTAATGATTTTGAGAAAAAATATTACGTCACTATTATTAATGAAAACTGTTTAAGCATAAAAAATACTTATATGTCATAAATGAAATTTTATTTTAATATCAAATTATTAATTGTATACAAGACAAAGAATTAAATTCTATGATCTTTTAAAATGATAGCACATAATTATTATTTATTATTACTTACCATTTTGATTTCTTGGAAATAAACGATTAATTTCCGATATATAATCCACCATGCTTTTAGACGGGAACATTTTACTCTGTAAATGTTACAATATTATTTTAACATAATTATGAACCAACGCTTACTTCCTATTTATTATTTATTTACATTCTCGTATGAGAACACGAAGTGGCCATTATTTACGTAATGTATTAACCGGAAATGCGTTATAGTCAAATAATAATTTTTAAAATAAAATAGAATAAAGTTATACGTAAAGTTATTCTTATGTACTGTTTTATGGACAATATTGTAAATTATTAATTAATAGAAAAAGCTTGGAATTGATAATAAGGGAATAATTTCCCTCATGCTGTTTTAAGTTTAATAACTGCATATTTTTAGCGACATTGCTTTACAATATTCGAAGTTTATTATATTACCATTTATAAATAAAAAAATAAGGACTAAATTAATACGCATTACTAAATCAATAAAAAATATTACGGTCATATCGAGATGTTATAGAATCACATTTAATCTTTGCCGTGTAATTACAAAATGAAGGCTAATTAATTTATTAAAGCATACGATATTATAATAAAAAGGGCTTAATGATAAATTGAATTTCAAAGTAAAAATGTTATTTATCCATAAATTCTGACAAAAAAATATTTAATACATGTAAATTCTGATAAAATGGTAACCATTAAATTAACATTGTTAGTAAATAGAACTTACCAATTAATAGTGGAATAAATAACAAATCTGGGACTGAAATATAAAATAGTACTTAAATCCAAGATTCCTTAACTTTGTCGACTCACTGCGAGTGCGAGCTAGTTCGAAATCATAATGGCGATGGCGATGATTTGATACCTACTTTGAAAACGGTCGGTATTGCTTTTCGGCATGTCCTCAAAGGACACCGACAAGTTTGAGTTGAGTGGTGCTTGTATCCATTGGTAGTAGGTTCGATTTCGATTGTGCATTTATTAATATGATTTTTTTTCTGTTTAATTTTTAATGTGATTATTAAATTTATTATCGATGATATCAGACAATTACGTATATTACAGTTGTTTAGAAGACTATTTTTGAACAATAATACAAGATTCAACTAGAGCAGAATTTTCCAGTAGAGTAGAATTCTGACGTTCATGGTTGACATTTAATTAAAACTTTAATTTTACTTTTGTCTAAACGTAACTGGTGAAACGTGGGAATGAACAACTCTCCTCTGACTAACTCTCCGGGGATTATTGTCGTGATGTTACGTTACATGAATATCAACACGCGAACAAGTTCTCTTCATACCGTATTTACATATATATATATTATAAGCATCGTCATCATTGTAATCCATTGACTTGCATGTCTTGAGATAGGTCTACGCCAAACACCGCTACGACTCATGATGACCCTGTTTCTGTTTCTTTGTGTACCAGTATCCCGCAGACCAGACCAGGTCACCGGTACTTTTCTTTTAGGTCGGCTGGGCACCGTTAATTTGCAGGGCATGATTGACACAAGAACCCCTTTGGCCCAACGAATATCAGTTCTTCGGGATACGGTCATGAAGAACTGAGCATGTCTTCATAATGCGTCATAATATTAAACATCATGCACGTAACCGCTGAAGAGGTAGGCAGGTACCCCAACATTTCACCACTTACGTCTGCGGCCCACTATTGCTCATTGCATTATACCGGGCAGAAATCCAGTTTGTAGCAGCTGCTAATGATTTTTTATATTGTAAATGCTAGTTTGGAAAAACCATTAGTACCCAAACCGGGATTTGAACCCAATACCTTTAAATCGGAAGTCGCGCTCGCAACCACGCCGTCAAAAATGCAGTCATAATATTATTTTATAATTATACATATATTGTTTTTCAAATACGTTTGTGGTGTAATTGTAACTGACGTACCTATTAAAAGCGACAGACTAAAATAACAAATAGTAATAACTAAATGTATTGCTTTTACGTGACTGTGTCATTGTGTCATATACTTCATGTAGTCAAAATTATATATGAGAGTGTAGTACATATTAAAACAGGAGTGAAGTTACTTTTGTTTCAAAAGAAAGCCGATGTGCTTTGCACAAACACCGCCGCGGCAGAACACGTGTATAGGGAGGGACCACTCTCCACTTAAAAAATTTATCGATTAAAAAATTATCAAATTAAAAAATACATCGATATTCCATTCGATCGGAATCTGGTATCGATGTTTTTAAATATATCGTTTGAAAACATCTATAATTTTCAATATCAAAAACTTTTCACTAATAAAAGTTTAATATTATAAGTTTCGTGTGAAATGCAGAAAACTTTTATTTTTCGATCTATGCAGATGTGTGAATGTAGAATCGGAAAATGGTGTAAAAGCTATACTAGTCATGTAATAATAGCGATTTACTATGAATATTGCAGTAATAGAATTGTATTACTAAGAAACTGATAGAATCAGTAGGAAAATTATTCGTTTGTAAGTGAAACAATGAGCAAACACTACAAATATTAATAGACGTTTTTATTACATCGGATATTACATACATAATTCTTCAAATCAGTAAAAAACAAGTACCGTTGTCGTATTCTACCTGCATAAGCTTACTTCCAATCCACTTTATACATTTAAGACTCTTCAGACAGACTTTGTATGTAGAAATAAAAGTTTACTTAATATTTTGCTCAGGTAAGCGTATTCCATGTAAGAGCGAAGTTAATTTCTTCGTGTTGCATAAAATATCCACAATCAACAATAGATAAACTATAGTATGAAATTATGTATCTATTATATTCTAAATAAAATGTACCATCCTGCCTGTAATCCCCGAAGGGATAGGCAGAGGAATCCAGTATACACCCATGATTCATTCACCATTTACGTCTCACTGTGGAACTACATTTCCGAACTTCGAACCATTACTAAAAATTCTAAATTAGAAAAATCGAATAGTGCCTGACCCGGAGTTTGAAGTTCAAGCGCAATCGAGCCCGCAACCAACACGACCAACGGAGCAGGCTTCTATTTTAAATAAATAAATATATTCAGAAAATTAAAGACATATTTCGTAATGATGATCCAGCATGAAGAGAAATTTTACCAGAGACATCTAACGGACAATAGTAACAAAGAAACCAGCAACAATTTACAAATTACTATTTGCTTACGCCTACTCACCGGCAGATGTCGTGATGATAAAGCTTTCACAAAAGTAGGCGACTCAGCGTTTGGATTACAATAAATTTCAGTACGTACAATATAAAATATATATCAGACACCATCTGCGACCCTCAAATTAATGGTTACAATGTTCCAGTATAATATAGGTTTTTGGTTTAAAAATCATGTTTGTTTTCTATTGGGTCCTATCGACTTTGCTTGCTACTTGATTTGACTTTGATTAGAAGCACTGATAATACCACGAGCTTATGAGACGTTTCTCACTCTATCTAACATAGTACTGGTGCTAACACTTACAATATTACCTAATATGCATTATAATGAAGAACCCATCACAAATATGGGAAGGTAACCACTTAATTACATATATACCAAGTATTTCGCATACAAATCACCGGATAGCCATCGTCATGGGAACATCTGGTACGTCTATCGTCTTCCGCGTCTCAAGCTGGGTAATTACACTGAATATAATTAAGATTTGTACAGCATTGGTGTAATTATTTTGTCGCAACTTTTTTTTATGTATTTACGAGAATTTAGCAAAACTTTATCTTTTGCACGTCACATTACAAGTTGTCTTTTGTTTCGGTTGCAACGTTGTAATCGGTATAATTTTAATTAAAATCCTTTTGAGAAGAAGCGATTATGTCACATACCTACTTGTATTATCAATCCGCGATAGGTCAGAAGTTGGTTTGTCTTCAGAGATAAAACTTTGATTGTTGCGTATGAGTTGTTACGTCACGGTGTGTTCGAAAACGCTCTAACAAAAAATGTGCGCTGAAACTTCTAGAAGAGGGCCGGCGTGACCTGTGCTGGGACAGTCTTCCCAGGGCTCACCGCCGCTTTTCAAAGGTCGTCGTGTTCTACCCCATTCATTCTTATACTTACGAAATAAAGATAAACACAGCCATATATCGCCCTTCGTGGATACGTGAGCTATCGACATAGTTATTGCGCGAGACTAGACGAGAGGGTGAGAGTTACAGTAAGCTCTGGACCGACGTCATTGTTGTGGTCGACGAGCCACAACTATGCTCTTGATGATGTTGAAGCGAATTCGCGTAATGGAACGCGGAATTCCTTTAACGTTCTCCGCAGAGATCGTCCTCAATAGCCTTGGTGATGGCTTAGAAGGTCCTGCCGCTCAAATCCGTACACCGGAATGTGAATAGTCCCATATATAAGATGGGCTGGTTGATGGATGAAAGATATATGTATATGCGTATACACAGGAACACTTATTGCCCATTTTGCTTTGAATAACAGCGAGGCAGTAAGTTTAATTTCCTAATAAGTTACATTGAAAATAACATTAGCACGTAATAAAGTGAAATGTAACATAAACCGTTAACCGCGGACTACGGATTACGTTACGTTTCTCGATAACGGTTCGCTGTACGTGCGTTGTTACGTAATAGTTTAAAAAACACTCATTAACATAACTGCGGTAAAGTTTATAAAAAAATAAACGCTATGTTAATGTTTTTATAATGTGTATTATATAAAAATATTTAGCATTTCACCTCTTATACAAATTTGAATATAATTTACAAAAATAATAAAACGTTGTTATTTGTTGTAATAAAACGTTGTTGACTGCCTCGTTGGTCGAGTTGGTTGCAAGTGCGACTGCCGAACGGGAGGTCCTGGGTTCGATTCCCGGGTCGAG